>JBAIZL010000004.1:99539731-99547231 GCA_036971475.1 Prosapia bicincta | reverse complement strand
GAAAAAGAAGACACCATATACGACACTACGATTCATGACAGCGACTGGGGTAAGTTTTTTTTTTTGACAATAAAGGAAGTCTATTTCATCCTAAATATTTAATTACTTCTCCTTGATTAGTTTTACTGTAAATGTTTCTTCTACTTTGGACATCCTTTTCTAATTTATTGATTTAAATGTTACAGAAACACAAAACACATTACATGACACAAGTACGGACACCGACTGGGGTAAGTCTTTTGACAATAAAGAAAGTCTATTTCATCTTAAATATTTAATTACTTCTCCTTGATTAGTTTTACTGAAAATGTTTCTTCTACTTTGGACATCCTTTTCTAATTTATTGATTTAAATGTTATAGGATCACACGACACTTCAACATTAGACAACAGAACAGATGAAAACAGCGATGTGGTCAGGGGTAAGTCTTTTTGAAAATACAGTAACCCATTTATTCGTAAATACCTAATTACTAATCCTTGATTATGTTTTTAAAATACTCATTTAATTATTTGTTCTAGAATATAATAATACAATAGTATTTTGTTGTGTATGTGTTTGTGTTTGTGCGAATAAATTTCAGTTTTTGTCATTAAAATACATTTTAAGTTTTAATTTTTTTCTAATCTTTACTGAAATTTACCCAAGTCACTTACTTTTTGACAGACCTGAGAATTCGTAACGGGATTTCATGGTAAAAGTACACCTAATGATGGTTAATAAAGTGTGCTTAAAGTAATTACAGTAAAATAACATAATGTTTTACTGTAGGAAAACGCTAATTTATTGTAGTATTACTCTGATTATAGGGACCTATAAAACCTTGTTTGGATGTGAATTTATGTGTCACACGAAGATATGACTATTGTTAAGGTTGTGTTTCAAGAGTAGGCTAATTTTGAAAAACAAATTTTGAAAATATTTTTCTTCATACGAATACTGACTTGACAGAACTCATAATTTTTTTCAATAAAAAATATTGAGCATTTTAAAGGATCTACTATACAAAATAACTGAAAATTCAAGAGAATCAATTATTAATAAAATAGAATAATAAAAAGGTGCACCATCATTACCACACAATTTTCCCAAGGCCTGTTATTTATAAAATCTTTTAGACTGAATCTATTTTATCAATATTTTTATCCTCTATTTTCTCTCTGTCTGTCTGCCCCCTCTCTCTCTCTTTCTCTCTTTCTCTCATTCTCTCCCTCTCTTTCTTTTACTCTCTCTCTCTCGCTCTTTCACTCACTCTTCTATCTCTCTCGTATAACTGTCTCCATAAAATGTATATTTAGACCTAAATATTTTAGTACATATTCGTGATAACATATGCTGTAGATGGCACTTCAACTTAACCATTGTTTTTATGTGTTATTTATTTACCTGTTCTAGAACGAATTATAACCTATGAGGCACTTGAAGATGTACTGGACAGTTTAAGGCTACTACGTGAAGACTTTAGTACGTATTATTGGTTACTGAATTTAATATTAAAAATAATTTTTTGTGTTGTGAGTGTGTGTGTGTGTGTGTGTGTGTGTGTGTGCGTGTGTGTGTGTGTGTGTGTGTGTGTGAGTGAGGATATATATATATATATATATAGGCCTATATATAAATATATATATATATATAATATGGTGATATGTTTTCACTTATACTTATAAACATATGGTTATTTGTAGTACATATGTTTTGATTATTGTAAAAATATTTTGTGAGTGTTGTGAGTGAGTGTGTGTGTGTGTGTGTGTGTGTGTGTGTGTGTGTGTGTGTGTGTGTGTGTGTGTGTGTGTGTGTGTGTGTGTGTGTGTTGGGAGTGTGTGAATGTGTCTATTGTGTATAGATGAATTATGTGTAATAATTTTATTACATTTAGACTACATCATTCAGATGTCAATTTTTTCCATTTTTCTGTTCCTTGTCATTTAAAATAAATTGTAAGATTTAAGTTTTATTTAAATTTCATGTCGATAACATAGTTACTCATCACAGTTTGTGCTGTTTTCTTCAAATTCTTTTTAAAGAATCAATCCCCTCTAATCTTTTCAATTATGTTTATCAATAAATGGTGAGGCTATTTAAATTTGAATTATTTATTTAGAGCATTTGCCTCGCCTGAAATTATCGCATTTCCTTTTTGCACAAAAAGGTAAGACGTTTGTGAGTGGTTATTCCAATGTAAGCCTATATGAACAAGGATTGACAAAACTATGTGCAATGTACGCAAAGCAGTTAAGGTTTATCATTGTAATATAATATAACGTTATATATAACGATATAATATATCGTTGTATCAGCTAATATAATTACATAGCTAGTATGCTATAATAACCATAAACATGTGGGAAATTTTATATGTTTTTAAAATATTTTCTGTTTTTCTAGTGAGAGCTCGAGAAATGAGGAATGCAATTAGAGAAAAGCTGCGCAAAATACGTGAAGGTAAGACTAAACCGCATGTTTTGGTCTCGTTAGTTTTAACATAATTATAAACACAAATTTTGAAAATTATCTTTTTCATACGAATATGGACTAAACAAAATTTATGAAAAAAGTATTAAAATTAATACTCAGACTTCATATTCTTTAGAAAAACGAAATATTCAAGAAAGGAATTCATAACAAGTCGTTAACTTACACCTTATACAGAGCATGGTATATATGTATATACACACACACACACACACATATATATATATATATATATATATATATATATATAGAGAGAGAGAGAGAGAGAGAGAGAGAGAGAGAGAGGGACAGAGAGGGAGAGAGAGAGAGAGAGAGAGGAGTAACTTTATTTTGTTTGTCTTTACAATATGTTATTATAAATTTATTTCATATTCGAAATAATAAATTTTATCTTTAATCCCTCACTCTCTCTCTCTCTCTCTCTCTCTCTCTCTCTCTCTCTCTCTCTCTCTCTTTATGAACCCTAAATAATCTACCATACAAAATGTTTAACTATGACTCATATTAGTATCGCATCATAGAAGTTGTATCAGAATTCACTTCCAAATGTAAACCATAAGGTTGAACTATGTTGCTCAAATAATTAAAATATACATATAGAGGGAAATTGTTACATTTCCTCGAGTTTTTCTAGAGAGTTACGTATAAAGCATTGTAATGTATGAGCTAAGTAATAAGTCCTAGACTCGCTTAACTCGTAATTATTGACCGTTTTATTTCCAGAAGACGCAACATTCAAAGAGTACAGAGACTACAGCCTTATTCCATGCTCCATACCTGATACATCGAAAATAAGGAACTTTAGACTTACAAAAACATGTGAAGAGGAGCCATACTACACTACACAGTCCATATGTAAGAGAAATGCTATTTTGTTTTTCCCAATCTTCCATTTTGGAATTAAAGTTATTATACTATATGAGTAACAGTTCTTATATTTAATATCCATTTTAATATTTTTAAATCTTAAATATATTGCTTCATGATAAAAACACAATAGAAAAAGGAAAGTTTACATATTGCTTTCTCTCGTTAGTTACGGTTTAGCCAAGTAAGTTTGTGCTGAAACCTTAGCTTCCTTCACAGTTACTATTTATCACTAATTTAAACATAACATAATTGCATTGGTGACACAAGGTAACACGTTTGGGATGCTTCCATGGCGTCTTCTCTTCAATTCTTCATGGCGTTTTCTGTATATTAAATACACACTGGTTTTCGTCACCTTTTTCATCCGGGCCAAAGCACACCGCCGTTTGCAATAATCTTTAAATATCATAAATAAAGCTATAGCCATCTGTTTAACCTAATTCCTTTCATTCAATTTATATTTATTCAGCTGTTATATCGTTCAGTATTTAATATCAGCTGTTTAACTTTCAGCTGAAACGTTTAAAACAGCTGCTGTATATATTGCTGGACTTAGATTGAGATTTTGGCCCCTTAGTTTAATTAGTTTGTATCGTTTTCAAATCATTTAGCTTTATCGTTTTATTAATAGCGATTGTTTTCCTAAAAGTTAATTAAGCTTTTATAGTTTTACTCATGTTTTATTCATTTATTAAATATGTTATTTTTTTTTTATTTTTAGAAACAATGACACGGCTCCGGCGTTCAGTGGAAGGTAAGCAAAATAAAGTAAATTCCAATTAAAACTTTTACACTACATTACTTCACTAATCAAATGAAATAAAATTTATGAACCATAAATATTCAAAAAAAAATTGTTAAATAATTTGTATTTGTAAAGAATTGGTAACTCAATATATCTCACAAATATGATGTCACTTGTGTATATTGATATAAAAGAATTTATAAATTATGTAAATGTTGGTGCTGAAACCTCCTCTAAAAAGGTGCACTCTGAATATGAATACATGTCGGCTTAAATGAAGTTTAGATAAACCTTTAATATATATCGTGTCTTCAAGTGTAGTTATTGTCGATAGAATGCTCTTCGACAATAATGCTCTTTATAGAAACGACAACATATGGTATATTGCCTATTAGTAACGTTCTCTATTTTCATCTAACTTTACAAAAACTGTATCTGTATTTATAACTTGATATCTAGGGAACTTTTACAGTGCTGTCCAAACAGAGCAAAATAAAATCTCACATCAAACGGAAACACTTTTAAAAAACTTACAGTTATTTGTAGTAAGTATTCCATTATTTGTATATTAGATTAAACGTTTTATTTACTAACTTCTAATACAAACAATTTTGGAAACATTATAGATGCTTGGGTGAATATCGACTTCCCATAACGGTGTTATCCATAACAAGTATACAAGGAGAACACTGGGTCACCCAAGGTAAGTTGTTTTCTTTACATAATTAAATTCTAAACCACATGATATATGAGAATTTAATTAACAATTTATTCCTCAAATTTTTAATAATAAAAGATTACCAAATACTTAGTTGTTTTAAAACCCAAAATCAGCCTATTCTTACCCTACTATAAAACTTTACCATATATTTATTTGATAATAACAAATTTAAACTAATTAAGGTATAATAACCTTTTGTTAAATAAAAACCAAATTAGGTCAAACGAGAACTTATTATAAAACTAAATAAGTAAGTTTTATAACAACGCATTTAAGGTAGCCCTTCGAAAGTCAAATAGTTTTAATACATGTGTGACGTTTAATACATGCACAAAATTTAAACCCATGTTTTGCTTGTTTTCACAAAGTTCAAAACAATTACATAATTATTTTAATAAATATTTAACAACCAAATTGAAACATTTTATTGTAACACATATGTCAGTTAAAAAAGACTGTCCCTGAGTGAAGCCACTACATAGCAAAACAGGAACACAACTTTACCATATGAATATAAGCACAATTATGTCTGTTACATAGTTATAACTTATGGAAAATATTTTACCCTTGTCAAGTTTTTAGTAGGTTTTTCCTGTTTTTTATGTTTACATTAAATCAAATATTTGTTTGTTAATTACATTGTTTTACTTCTAGTTTTGTATTACTTGATAATATTTTAATTTTGTGACATTCTCTAAGTGTTTGTGATTTTGTGTGGCTCCCATGAGGATACCATAATAATACAATTTGTTTATCTTTCAGCAAACTATATTTACACACTGAACGCCAAACCTAAATTCTACTTGCTCCACATTTCTACACATTGTTTGGATAGACACCTGCGAAATTTTACCTTACTACAGTGCTTCACGACCTTTGGACCCTGGATCAAAATTTTTCTTGCTCACACGTTGGCCTAGGTTCAACAACAGTTTCGGAAAAAAAAAAAAAAAAAAAAAAAAAAAAAAAATCAAAATTAATGGGGTGTAAACCCGTCGCGTCCGTACTTGGTACACGTGCACCCCGGTAGCGGCTATGACCGGCGAAATGACGGAGTACACAAGATTCATTGAACAACAAATTATTACAAGAGACAAAACAGCACCGGGGTGCCAAAACAAATAAATAGTTGTAATAAAATTAAATCCAGTTTTGTGTTTACGTGTTTAATTAGGTGGTTTATTATTTTAGCAGTTGTTTACAATTTTTATGTAAAATGTGCAAATTTTTTGACGTATTTTTGCCGAACAGGTTGCAGATGGGTTTCTAGTTTATTTAAAAATTTATCAAGTTGTGTTTACTGATACAGAACTCGAATATAGAGGTTAGTGATGAACAAAGAACGAGGTGAAATACAATCAGCTGTTCATAGATTTCAAGAAGTAAATTATTCTTTCAAAGAAGAATATGGTAGCCTACCCCGAGTACAGCTGACCGGAATGATGGCTAGAGTCGTTTAACAATGCACAACTGAAACACTCAAGCACAGAAGTTTGGCAGCTTGCGGAGACTAGTTTTTCCTTTGCCGGGCATTCTAATGAGATAATTTCTTTTTTCTGTAGCTGAGATCATGGGAATGGAAAGATGATGAACTTCTTTGGCTTTAATATACAAAATAGTTTTTGAGAAGCGTATAACACACACACACACACACACACACACACACACACACACACACACACACACACATATATATATATATATATATATGTGTATATATATATATATATATATATATATATATATATATATATATAAATATATATGTGTGTGTGTGTGTGTTGCTATTGCCAGTTATTATTTTAAACTTGAAAGACATTGGAATTGAGAATCTAGTCCTTGAAAGTGTTATTTTAATGAAAATTATGGTAATCAGTGAAATGAACAATAGGTACTTACGTGTTATACGGTGGCCACTATTGTTCAAAAGTTATTTAAATGTGGTAAATATGCAAATTGTGTGTACCCCCTATACAAAGCATATAAAATGAATCAAAAACATGTTCTGAACCTACTTAGTTCTGAAGAACTAAGAAACATAAGAGGCGTGAATAATAGAGAATAAATCTATTATAGTGTAGAGATACGGTTTAGAAAATGACTTAGAAGACATAGCTAGGAGGATAGCGAATCATAAATAAATACTAATCATGAAGTACTAAGAGATATCAGTGGGGTCAATAATAAAGAAGAAAACTGTCATAGTAGAAGATACGGTGTAAAGAAAGAGGTGGAAGACACAGTCATGATGATAGCGAGGTATTGATACAGAATAAGCATGAAGAACAAAAAGATATCAGAGGGGTGAACAATTGCGAACAAATCTGTTGTAGTCTAGGGATACGCTGTGAAGAAGACGGTGGAAGACACAGCCAAGAGGATAGCATAATATAGATAAAGAATAAGAACGAAGAACTAAGAGATATCAGAGGGGTGAATAATAAGGATTAAATCTGTTATAGTAGAATATACGCTGTACAGAAAGAGGTGGAAGACACAGCTAGGAGGAAAGCGAGGTAGGGAAAGAATAAGCGCGAAAAGATAAGTCATCAGAGGCGTGAAAATTAGAAAATATATGTGTTATAGTGTAAAGATACAGTGTAAAGAAAGAGGTGGAAGACATAAAAAGGAAAATAGCGTGGTAGAGATAAAGAATAAGCACGAAGAACTAAGAGTTATCAGAGGCGTG
>JBAIZL010000004.1:99527231-99534731 GCA_036971475.1 Prosapia bicincta | reverse complement strand
TCGTTAACAAAGCAGGACGAAGTTTATGGTCATTGGAAGTGGGTAATTGGGTGAAACGTAGGGGAAAAACTTCCAAAATTTAGTATACTGCAAGGAGAACATGAGCTTTGAGCGAGAGAGAAAATGAAGATTGGAATGTTACAACAAAAATAGAGTCGTAGTCCTGAGAATAAAAGTCAATTAACAATACGCAAGTGAAGTATTCACGAAGATGCAACACTGTACAATGCCGAAACCTATACATTAGGACGAAAGGAAATAACGGTTGAAAAAAAATGGAGAGAAAAATCAATAACACATGTAAACAAAATAACTGTTCAAATTGGAAAAGACACGCTAAAACAAGTGAGAATATAAAAGCAATTCAGAAAAAAGGAAATAACTGAATGAAATCATGCGTTAAAGTAAAGTAAAACAAAACTATTTTGTAAATAATATAAAATTACCATAAACTCTTTCATAAAATAGTTTATAATCGCAAGACCAAAATAATTAAAAACATATGAAATAAACTTTAAGCTTACCTGAATGAAAAAATGAGGGACTTCTTCAACATATTCGTACGACGAGTCCTTTGGACTGACCAGGTAAAACATGGACGCCAGCCCTTTGGTCCATGGTATTTGTTTCATTGCTCCGGTCGTGACTTGGCTGGAGTTCATTGTGGTAACGTACCACCACTCGCACTCGAAACTCAAACTTCAGTGTCACGGTTTTTTAGTAAAGATTGTTTAGAAAACGTAGAAACTGTGAGTGTTAAATGTAGAATAGTTACGTGATACTGACTTTAAAATTACTGTAAATCTATAAATTCAGTAATATTTTGATTTGTAATAATGTAAAAATTATTTGTCACAGTTTTAGAACGATATCTTTCTTAAGCAACTGAAAACTGTCCAGGCACTGGTTGGTATTTCTTCATTTACACCAGATGTACTTCGCTGACAACTAACCTAAAACAACACAAAACACAACAGTTACATTAAATAATATAATCGTACATAATAGGTCATATTTATTGATAAAAATATTGTAATTATTTCTATTATGTTTTAGTTATAATTGAGAGTTTAAACAAATTCTTCATAATGTTTATATTTAGAAAGGACATAGAAGAACATTAAACTTAAACAAACTGAATCTGGTATGGGAAAAATAAGAATGGAGTTACAGCATATAAAACTTAACCTAAGTTTAGAAAGTTATAGATGATTTCATCAGTATCATGCTAAAGTTTTTTATTTTCATAAATGAAATATTGTCAAGATTTTGCATTGCACTTTTTAAAAATCTTCGATTTTCGCTTTGCTCTTCTGTATTCATTATACTTTGTATTTTGTAAAAATTGTTTAAGCTTTTATTTAAAATTAACATAATATGTTTCTTCAACATAAAATATTTTGAATATGTTAGAATTAATATTTTTTTTAAAATTTCGTTTCACATAATTTTTAAACCTATATTAAAATTATAAATAAGTAAAACCTCTTTAAAAACACTTTTTTGGTTAGATCCTAATGTAAAATGTAAAGCAATTATCTTTAGAGGAACTTACTACAACACTAACTCTTAGTTAGAGATTATTTGCATAATAGCATGGCTATTTCGGCAATCAAAGTAAATTTCTGGTTAGAGGTTAATACCTCTAACAAGATGGCTATTTTCTTTATCAATAAATATTTTCATTAACTAAGATTAGTGAAAATGTGTTATCAAGGTTAGTTTGAGTTGAAGGTTAATGCCATAACATGCCTATTTTGTTTCTTAATAAATATCTTCAGTGATGAAGATTCGTGAAAATGTGTAAACAAGGTTAGTTTGAGTTGAAGGTTAATACCATTATAGCATGCCTATTTTGTTTCTTAATAAATATCTTCAGTGATGAAGATTGGTGAAAATGTGTAATCAAGGTTAGTTTGAGTTGAAGGTTAATACCATTATAACATGCCTATTTTGTTACTTAATAAATATCTTCAGTAATGAATATTAGTGAAAATGTGTAATCAGGTTAGTTTGAGTTGAAGGTTAATGCCATAATAACATGTCTATTTTGTTACTTAATAAATATCTTCGGTAATGAATATTAGTGAAAATGTGTAATCAGGTTAGTTTGAGTTGAAGGATTATGCCATTATAACATGTCTATTTTGTTACTTAATAAATATCTTCAGTAATGAATATTAGTGAAAATGTGTAATCAGGTTAGTTTGAGTTGAAGGTTAATGCCATAATAACATGTCTATTTTGTTACTTAATAAATATCTTCGGTAATGAATATTAGTGAAAATGTGTAATCAGGTTAGTTTGAGTTGAAGGATAATGCCATTAAAACATGTCTATTTTGTTACTTAATAAATATCTTCAGTAATGAATATTAGTGAAAATGTGTAATCAGGTTAGTTTGAGTTGAAGGTTAATACCATTATAACATGCTTATTTTGTTACTTAATAAATATCTTCAGTAATGAATATTAGTGAAAATGTGTAATCAGGTTAGTTTGAGTTGAAGGTTAATGCCATAATAACATGTCTATTTTGTTACTTAATAAATATCTTCAGTAATGAATATTAGTGAAAATGTGTAATCAGGTTAGTTTGAGTTGAAGGTTAATGCCATAATAACATGTCTATTTTGTTACTTAATAAATATCTTCAGTAATGAATATTAGTGAAAATGTGTAATCAGGTTAGTTTGAGTTGAAGGTTAATACCATTATAACATGCCTATTTTGTTACTTAATAAATATCTTCAGTAATGAATATTAGTGAAAATGTGTAATCAGGTTAGTTTGAGTTGAAGGTTAATGCCATAATAACATGTCTATTTTGTTACTTAATAAATATCTTCAGTAATGAATATTAGTGAAAATGTGTAATCAGGTTAGTTTGAGTTGAAGGTTAATGTCATAATAACATGTCTATTTTGTTACTTAATAAATATCTTCGGTAATGAATATTAGTGAAAATGTGTAATCAGGTTAGTTTGAGTTGAAGGATAATGCCATTAAAACATGTCTATTTTGTTACTTAATAAATATCTTCAGTAATGAATATTAGTGAAAATGTGTAATCAGGTTAGTTTGAGTTGAAGGTTAATGCCATAATAACATGCCTATTTTGTTGCTTAATAAATATCTTTGGTAATGAATATTAGTGAAAATGTGTAATCAGGTTAGTTTGAGTTGAAGGTTAATGCCATAATAACATGTCTATTTTGTTACTTAATAAATATCTTCGGTAATGAATATTAGTGAAAATGTGTAATCAGGTTAGTTTGAGTTGAAGGTTAATGCCATAATAACATGCCTATTTTGTTACTTAATAAATATCTTCGGTAATGAATATTAGTGAAAATGTGTAATCAGGTTAGTTTGAGTTGAAGGATAATGCCATTATAACATGCCTATTTTGTTACTTAATAAATATCTTCAGTAATGAATATTAGTGAAAATGTGTAATCAGGTTAGTTTGAGTTGAAGATTAATGCCATAATAACATGCCTATTTTGTTACTTAATAAATATCTTCTGTAATGAATATTAGTGAAAATGTGTAATCAGGTTAGTTTGAGTTGAAGGTTATTGCCATAATAACATGCCTATTTTGTTACTTAATAAATATCTTCAGTAATGAATATTAGTGAAAATGTGTAATCAGGTTAGTTTGAGTTGAAGGTTAATACCATTATAACATGCCTATTTTGTTACTTAATAAATATCTTCAGTAATGAATATTAGTGAAAATGTGTAATCAGGTTAGTTTGAGTTGAAGGTTAATGCCATAATAACATGTCTATTTTGTTACTTAATAAATATCTTCGGTAATGAATATTAGTGAAAATGTGTAATCAGGTTAGTTTGAGTTGAAGGATAATGCCATTATAACATGTCTATTTTGTTACTTAATAAATATCTTCAGTAATGAATATTAGTGAAAATGTGTAATCAGGTTAGTTTGAGTTGAAGGTTAATGCCATAATAACATGTCTATTTTGTTACTTAATAAATATCTTCGGTAATGAATATTAGTGAAAATGTGTAATCAGGTTAGTTTGAGTTGAAGGATAATGCCATTAAAACATGTCTATTTTGTTACTTAATAAATATCTTCAGTAATGAATATTAGTGAAAATGTGTAATCAGGTTAGTTTGAGTTGAAGGTTAATGGCATAATAACATGTCTATTTTGTTACTTAATAAATATCTTCAGTAATGAATATTAGTGAAAATGTGTAATCAGGTTAGTTTGAGTTGAAGGTTAATGCCATAATAACATGTCTATTTTGTTACTTAATAAATATCTTCGGTAATGAATATTATTGAAAATGTGTAATCAGGTTAGTTTGAGTTGAAGGTTAATGCCATAATAACATGTCGATTTTGTTACTTAATAAATATCTTCGGTAATGAATATTAGTGAAAATGTGTAATCAGGTTAGTTTGAGTTGAAGGTTAATGCCATAATAACATGTCTATTTTGTTACTTAATAAATATTTTCGGTAATGAATATTAGTGAAAATGTGTAATCAGGTTAGTTTGAGTTGAAGGTTAATGCCATAATAACATGCCTATTTTGTTACTTAATAAATATCTTCGGTAATGAATATTAGTGAAAATGTGTAATCAGGTTAGTTTGAGTTGAAGGTTAATGCCATTATAACATGCCTATTTTGTTACTTAATAAATATCTTCAGTAATGAATATTAGTGAAAATGTGTAATCAAGGTTAGTTTGAGTTGAAGGTTAATACCATTATAACATGCCTATTTTGTTACTTAATAAATATCTTCAGTAATGAATATTAGTGAAAATATGTAATCAGGTTAGTTTGAGTTGAAGGTTAATGCCATTATAACATGCCTATTTTGTTACTTAATAAATATCTTCTGTAATGAATATTAGTGAAAATGTGTAATCAGGTTAATTTGAGTTGAAGGTTAATGCCATAACATGCCTATTTTGTTACTTAATAAATATCTTCAGTAATGAATATTAGTGAAAATGTGTAATCAGGTTAGTTTGAGTTGAAGGTTAATGCCATAATAACATGTCTATTTTGTTACTTAATAAATATCTTCAGTAATGAACATTAGTGAAAATGTGTAATCAGGTTAGTTTGAGTTGAAGGTTAATGCCATAATAACATGCCTATTTTGTTACTTAATAAATATCTTCGGTAATGAATATTAGTGAAAATGTGTAATCAAGTTAGTTTGAGTTGAAGGATAATGCCATTATAACATGCCTATTTTGTTACTTAATAAATATCTTCAGTAATGAATATTAGTGAAAATGTGTAATCAAGGTTAGTTTGAGTTGAAGGTTAATACCATTATAACATGCCTACTTTGTTACTTAATAAATATCTTCAGTAATGAATATTAGTGAAAATGTGTAATCAGGTTAGTTTGAGTTGAAGGTTAATGCCATTATAACATGCCTATTTTGTTACTTAATAAATACCTTCTGTAATGAATATTAGTGAAAATGTGTAATCAGGTTAGTTTGAGTTGAAGGTTAATGCCATAATAACATGTCTATTTTGTTACTTAATAAATATCTTCAGTAATGAATATTAGTGAAAATGTGTAATCAGGTTAGTTTGAGTTGAAGGTTAATGCCATAATAACATGTCTATTTTGTTACTTAATAAATATCTTCAGTAATGAATATTAGTGAAAATGTGTAATCAGGTTAGTTTGAGTTGAAGGTTAATGCCATAATAACATGTCTATTTTGTTACTTAATAAATATCTTCGGTAATGAAGATTAGTGAAAATGTGTAATCAGGTTAGTTTGAGTTGAAGGATAATGACATAATAACATGTCTATTTTGTTACTTAATAAATATCTTCAGTAATGAAGATTAGTGAAAATGTGTAATTAAGGTTATAAGGTTAGAGTTATACAATAATCCCATAATAACATGGTTGTTTTTCATATCGACAGATATCTTCAGTAATAAGGATATTTGAAGATGTAATTAAATTTGGTAATAAAATATTAATATTGGACAAAATTCATAAGATCTTATTTGAAACAATTTTTTTCACTATGAATATTCATTCTCACATTTATACAAATTAAAGTTTTGTTTTCTACAATTGGTAAACATTTTCAAGATATCAAATTTCTCAGAAGCTGATTAATCTCTCAGTAAAGATAAGCTTGGAAGGAGATTAATTAAATAGTGTTATAAAACATCAATATATATATATATATATCACTAATAACTTGAATATTTTACCGCTTTGATTCATATAATTCAATTAAAAAACTTACCTCCGCCTAAACATAGTATATTTGGAATTAAAATAAAACACCATCTTTTTTAGAATTATTAAGAATAATTTATAACTTTTGATAGATTTGTTTAATTTTAGTGTCTCTCTTTCCTTTTTAATTCTAGCTTTTTATATTTTCGTTTTACGGAGCTCTGAGCTGAAGTTTTACTGCTTGTTATCTATTTGTATAACATTAGAACTTGTAACTGCCACTTGATATCTTACTATAGTAATAAGATGAATCTGACGATTTGTATGCAGTTTTATAATGAACAGCACAATACAATAAGTCATTATTAATTTGATATTTCCGTAAATGTATCAGTAACTTAATACTTCTTTATGACTTCTGTCAAGACTAAAGCAATAATAATAAAAAATGGACAAACGATAAAGTTTTTTCGAAATCTTGTCGCTGTTCATAACGAGCTAGTTGTAAATTACTTATTACACTTTTGCTATTACTTGCGGCCAGACCTTTTGTTAACTAAATTCTGGTCGCAAGTAATAGCAAAAGTGTAATAAGAAAGTTTTTTTTTATTATTTTAGTAAGTGTTAGCCTTTAGGATGACCATTAGGATACTGTAAATGGCTGAAACCTCGATGGAAATATTGAATTAAATTAAATATCAAGTTAAATATTGCCCAATACTATTCGTCATAGCCTGATTATGTATTGGTGTTTTATTGCTCTTTAATCTTCTATTAAGTTCTACGTTAATGTGGCTTTTGATCGCCAGCGTGATGTAATTCGATCAGTTTACGTAATTTAAGTACAAGACAATATTAATCATATTGATGTAAATAATATCTGCAGACATCTGTTGTTTCTATCTCGAACCTTTCTTTCCACATTCAATAAGACTAACCGTTTTCAATTGCAGGCGGGTTCGAAAACTCCAATGTGCACAGAAAACAATATGCCATTCAAGTAACAACCCTGTTCTAGTATGGCATGCTCTATTCCTCAGTAATATCTATTAATCTGTAGTATAATTATAGCTGCTTTTTAATACTCTGAGATCAGAGCTCTTTGATGGCCAACTTTAGACTTGAATAAGTTTTAAAATTTGTTAAAAAATTAATATTTGACAATCTCAGTACTTTTTTTAAACAGTAAGACAGAAATCTACGTTCAGTCGAGATTGGATGTTAAAATGAAGTAATATAACTAAGGACGGAAAGTGCCAACGCACAATATTTATCCTTGCTTCTAA
>JBAIZL010000004.1:99514731-99522231 GCA_036971475.1 Prosapia bicincta | reverse complement strand
ATACATCTCCAAATAGGTAAAAATAGATACATCTCCAGATAGATACATATCCAAATAAATACATCTCCAAATACATACATCTTCAAATAGATACATCTCCAATTAGATACATCTTTAAATAGATACATCTCCAAATAAATACATCTCCAAATAGACACATCTCCAAATAGATACCACTCCAAATAGATATATCTCCAAATAGATACATCTCCAAATAGGTACATGCCGAAATAGATACATCTCCAAATAGATACATCTCAAAATAGATAAATCCCCAAATATATACATCCCCAAATAGATACATCTCCAAATAGATGAATTTCCTAATAGATACATCTCCAAACAGATACATCTCCAAGTAGATACATCTCCAAGTAGATACATAATCAAATAGATTCATCTCCAAATAAATACATCTCCAAATAGATAAAAATAGATACATCTCCAGATAGATACATCTCCAAATAGATACATGCCGAAATAGATACATCTCCAAATAGATACATGCCGAAATAGATACATCTCCAAATAGATAAATCCCCAAATATATACATCCCCAAATAGATACATCTCCAAATAGATGAATTTCCTAATAGATACATCTCCAAATAGATACATCTCCAAGTAGATACATAATCAAATAGATTCATCTCCAAATAAATACATCTCCAAATAGATAAAAATAGATACATCTCCAGATAGATACATCTCCAAATAGATACATGCCGAAATAGATACATCTCCAAATAGATACATCTCCAAATAGATAAATCCCCAAATATATACATCCCCAAATAGATACATCTCCAAATAGATGAATTTCCTAATAGATACATCTCCAAACAGATACATCTCCAAGTAGATACATCTCCAAATAGATACATCTCCAAGTAGATACATAATCAAATAGATTCATCTCCAAATAAATACATCTCCAAATAGATAAAAATAGATACATCTCCAGATAGATACATCTCCAAATAGATACATGCCGAAATAGATACATCTCCAAATAGATACATCTCCAAATAGATAAATCTCCAAATATATACATCCCCAAATAGATACATCTCCAAATAGATACATCTCCAAATAGATACATCTCCAAGTAGATACATCTCCAAACAGACACATAAAATGCTAAAATGCTTTAAACAAATAACAAAAATAAATAAATTTTGAGCATAGCTTAGTGGTAATTGCGTATTCTTTTTGAAAATATAAATCTAAATGTATGAATTAAGTGGATTTAAAATGTGTTATTGACATGAGATCGTACTGTTGTCGAACCTTTTTTTGTATTTTAAGAGTATCAACGAGTATGACTTATCGCCGACGAAGGGTATTAAAGCTGGTTAGTATGAGTAGAACTCGGTTAAGGAAATAAAAACTATTATAAAAGCTAAAGTTATGTTTGCTCGCTTACATGAAGTGAACCCACTCTGTTGGAGCGTTAAAAAATTGTTTTATCAGTTACAACACTTTTATCAAACCGCCAAAGCGGTGGTAACATATATAATCACCAACTGTGATAGCAGGATATATATTAATACGACACAGTTTATATACAATTTTAAATATTTCAAGCAAAAGCAAAACCATAAAACTAAAGAAAAATTTTCACGTGAAAACACTTAATTAAAAAGTATATTGTTTGCTTTAAATTTATAAAATATAAAGATACAGATAGGTTACGTGAACGATTATGTAAATTTTGTTCTATTTACGTATTACATTTCTAAATATAAAATGTGGTAATCGAATTCCAAGTTGTCAACTGTTCATATTGGCGGCCATTACGTTCCAATTCTAACTCACTTCTGGATGTTCCACATTCAAACCTTGACCCATTTGTTTATTATTGTTGTTTAAGCACCTCGATACGTTTTTACATGACGCATGAAAATACAAATAAGTAAGATAAATATGTAAATGTGAATCGATCACGTTGCTTGTGACCTTGGGCCGATCAGCTGTAAACAAGAATAAAGCTGTCCTTGATAGCAAGATGCAGTCAACGTAATTTACAGCATTTTGAAAATATCTTCTATTTAGGCTACCGGTAAATATTTTTCTTTTACTATTTTGAAAATCTATTACATTTTGTTACGATTTGGATTTTTTACACAGCTCCGATATGTGCATTTGAACTTTTATCTTCTTTTTCTTCACCATGACTTTTATTGGCTTAACTCTTCCTATATTTTATTCCTGGTTTTATCTTTTCTAAGTTTCTACAAAATTCACTATAAAATCCTCTTAATTTTCCCCATTCATTTTAGATTTGCGCTTTATATGGAACTCAAAACATTAGTTATTTTGCTATCCCTCTTTAATTCCTCCATTTTAATCTGTAGGCCTACTATTTCTGTACACAGCTGTTTGACAAAATCTATGGTAAATGTACTGAAGTATTGAAATCCGCTTAAAGTTAACTAATCATTCATATTACCTTAGCTTAATGTTAGGCCTTCATTCCTCTAATCGATCATCCAACTTTTCACAACAATGTTTAATATTTTTTGTTCACGAGCTTTCACTAATCCTTCAAGGTTCCCTAGCTATCTTTTCACTCTCCTACTGACGATCTTATCTGAACATCTATCGGTGGACCCAAGACTTTTACTTTTTTGATATTTTCAGAAATGTTTTGCCTTACACAATTTTATTTTTCAAACAAATATTTAAATATCTTACTTTTATGTGTAACTAACATGCACTTAACAAGACTTAATGCATCAAACCGAAATTACAGATATTATAACACTAAAAGTTATTTCAAGCAGAAATTGCAAAAGTTATTTATACAATATAGGTTTAGGTACAAGACACAGGTAAAATCGTCAAATAACCAAACATAAAATTTCATTGTTGATCTAATTCATAGTGGATTTTCTCCGGTTACCAATTTGAAATCAATTTTGCTTTATAATTTTTTTTCTTTGGAGTACAAATTTAAAGTTTCTTTTTTTTAACAATTCATTATGTTAAGATTATGTAACTAAAGAATGTTTAAAATATTTATCGAAATTCAATAATTTGCAGATATCATGAAAAATAAGAAATAAAAAAGAATTTATTATTTGGTATATAATTGAGGCGGGACTGAAAAATGACAGTAACATCCAAGTCAACATTAATTTATGATACACGTAAGTTATAACTGGTATCCAAGTAGTATTTTCACAAAAATCTGTTTCAATGTCCTTTTTAGAAAATTCTTGCCGGTTTAAATAAATTATCTCAATTCAAGCCGATTATAGTAATCTTAATAGCATTTTAAAATACTTTATGAATTGTAATTTTAATTAAAATTTTGTAAAATCAGTTAGAAAAATAAAAAAACATATAAATTTAATACAACTTAATTTTATGCTAGAAATATAATAGAGATGGTTTTAATTATAGAAAGAAATAAATAGATATATTTTCATTTCAATAATAAATCACCGTGAGTATTTTAAAAATCATATTAAAAAAATCCCAAACGATTCCCAAACGGTATATGACCGCGTAAACGTTTCTTAGTTTAAATATTCATAATAAGTATAATATTTAATTTAAATTATAAATGAGAACATCATGAAATAAGTGAAATATTATTTCTTACAATTTACGTAAGTAATGGTAAAAAAGTTATTCGTAAAGTTTGCATAAAACTAAATTCAAATAATAGAAACAAGATAGTAGAGATTATGAGGAAAACGTATAAATCATGCACTTAACAATTACAAAAAAATAATGGTATAAACATAAATAACACCTAGTAGACAACCTTGAGGAAAATTCACCTTAAAGAAAGTATGCCGGTGATATGCTGTGATTACAAACATACTTTTAAAATTTAATAAAAACCACTTGGAAAATGGACAAAAAAACATTTGAATCTACTACCAAACCTTGTTTTTAATAAGAAAAAATGAAATATCCCGAATTATGTTTGGTAAACATTATTCCTTATATTAGTTTAAATCTTTTGTTTACTTAAATTTTTCAAATAAAAGACTTTTGTTTTAAAATTATTTACTTCACCTCTTACCGATATTTCAAATTCCAAGAGTACTGAAACAACTGCCAGAAATAGTCAAATTTTCAATATTTTAACCTATTATAAATTATTAAATCTCTTTAAATTTAGGTACATTGCAAAACGTGACGCCGTGAATGTCATTTTTACTTTGATTAAATCTAACTTTGGGAGTATAATTGTTTACCTTTAATTTAGTTTTTTGTAGACTAGGCTATATATTTATCCTCGGGTGAATAAATTCTTAATAGCAGTAAAATATATTTAACTTAAAGAAAGATCTTTTTATTTTTATTATCATTTTACGTAAAATATTTGTTTTTCTTCAATTAAAGTTTGTTGACTTTTGGTTTCATTGGTGATAACACGATTGGATATGCTCGAAAAGAAATAAAAACATATCTTTTTACCCAATTTGTCACTACACATAATCACAAATCTATAGATAATTATTTCCAACCTACGTTTTCAAGTTCCTTCCAGCAGAAACTAAGAGTAAATTAAGTTATGTTTAAACGCACTTCGCACTGTCACCGCTTCGCAGCATACACACGACTAAAATAGAAGCTAAGTGTTGTCGTCTGCGGTACGATATTATCACGTGGTGGATTAAATTAGCACAGGCTATCTGGTGTACATGTTACTACTAGCGCTTGTGGCTTTATCTAGAGAAAGCGTAAAAAGACTTTCTGCTAATTGTCTAAATTCCTAATTTACAACTTAGTGTGTGTTTTTCACCCGCTCGCTCACGTGTGCGCGTGTGAGAGAATGTATAACATTTTTCAAAAGTACAATTTTATTCCTTTGAATTTCATGTCGACGGTTTATTTTATGGACCAGCATATTTCACCTGCTTTAACTATAATTTATAGATTTATTAGATACTATAGCGTCAAAGCATTATTAATCTATAAGGATATTGTTTTTTTAAATTTTACATTCAATGAACAGATAAGAGTTGTAATCTCTCAAGAAAACAACTTGTTATAGGAGGGAAAAGATTATAAGTTTAAAATATTTAATTAAACAAAACAATTTAGTTTTACAATTGTATCATGTTTGGATGATAAAAACAATTAAAAATACAAATCTAACTCATGGTAGCCATGGTAATTATTTTAATTGTAGAGAATAATTTTTCGAAAATAGAACTGTTTAAAGGCACCAGTGGGAAATGTATTAAATACCAAGTTAGGAAACATGAAAACAGTAAAAGGTTCTTTCCTGAACGTTCCATTAAAGATGATATTTTGATCACTCTTTTGGTTTTAATATGCAGATTCATGCATGTATCCTGGAACTGCTACTCAAAATAAGACAAAACAATCGAAATACGTTCTTAAACTAAAAAAAGGAAATCAACATTTAACAACATTAAACGTTTATACAAACACAGAAGTAATTCAGTTCCACTATTTAAGAGTGGCCAGATGTTACATATTTCCTGTCTTGTACGGTGCGGGGGCGTGGCTATTGACGGTAACATCAATGAAGAGGCTAGAGGCATTGAAATGTGAAGGACAGGTTATAATATTTCGTTGGTATTGAGGATGGGGAAATTATTTCATCGCTGAGCGACATACTCTCAGAGTCACCAACGTGGATATACTACGCCGAATATGGTAAGAAAAAGAATTGTCTTCATTCATAAAAAGAGGAAGACTTAATCTCTTGAATGATACATTATAAACATCGTCTCCTACTTTAGTAGTCCAGGGGAAGGTAGAGAGTGCACGTGGACTCGGAAGAAGACATTAGTGGTTCCACAACGCCGGGCATTGGTTTGGATTGCTAAAAGAGAATCTATTTAGAAATATGGGAAACAAAGTTCAAATCCCCCTCGTGATAGTCAAAGTTCGTAACGTCCTTGATCAAGAATTACCGCTCCAGGTTTGTTTATATGTTGTGTTTAAGTTGTCGTTGCATGGACTTCCTGATTCCACAGACTCATCCGTCTGTAAATTGGAAAATTTTCTCCTCATTCAGAAACTGTCTTAATTGAAAACACTAATTTATTGGATCATGAATTTCTCTCTTGCCGTCATCCTATAAAGAATTTTGCATTTGCAAACGTCATAGACTTTGTTGTTGACAATATATTCTGTGTTTAAATGACAATAAATACGTCTTAAAGCTATTTCCAATCTTAGTCGCACGTGTTAAGTGTCATATCAAATGTTTAAGTCGTAAATAATTATTGTAGATAATTCAGAGCGTGATAAGAGTGTAGTCGCGGCATCAGCCTAGCATTGTTCACTGCTTATTAATGGGTTCATTAATTGTAATTTACGCAAATGGCAATAGCCAAGTAGGCTTATTAGCTGCTAGTTGGAGAAAATGCATTTTTGCAATAAATATGCAAAGCGGTGTTTTATATTCATTCATTTATTTACTTGTTTATTGTTTATCTATAATGTTGAGGAGCGTGAGTGCGTGTGTGGTGAGAGAGAGGGGATAGTAAGAAAAAGGGGGGGAGGTGGATGGGAGCTGAGGTGTTAATCTAGTATTTATAAACTAAATCTAAATCATACAAAATAAAAGTTTTAATAGAAACTTAATAAGGTATTGAGAATAGACAAATCAAGTAACTCCCCTTTTTGGGAAAGAACAAAGTCAGACTGGATGCAGGTGTAATTACTGGATACGGAATGATTAAGAAGCTTATAGAAAGGTAAATATTTATATAACCAGCACTTAGATTTGGCTTGGGGGAGATTAAAGTAAGAATATTAAGTGGATAGTAAGTGATTAGAGATAGAAATGTTAAGACGTAGCTTTTTCTAGAAACAGAATGGTAATTTACTGCTATTTACGTCACCATTTGCCAATTGGTAAATAGCATGACTGTCGGAACTGGTTTATAGTATTTTGTTTGGAACAATTGTTCGAAATGAAAAATTGGTTGTATAAAAAGCTGCTGCAGCTAACTTGAATTGACGTTTGGTAAAAAGTAAAATCCGTCTGCTGCAGCTAACTTGAATTGACGTTTGGTAAAAAGTAAAATCCGTCTTATCTTTTAATTTGTGGACTGGAATTGTGTGTAGGATAGGTTAGGTTCAAGGTGGCTTACAGGACAAACGCTAAATGTAGAGCTTTTTGCTTTTTAAAAATAATTAACTTATTTTCTAATATTTTTAGAATCAAATAATAACATTAAAATGTTAAAAAAAGATATTATTTGATGGAAATTATTACAGAAAATAATAATAAAAGACGAACAAAATTCAAGTGGTACTTTGGCTTTTATAGGAACAAAAATACATTCGTGTATTCCCTTTACTATCATATAAACACCTGTCCAAAATACACGGTACTTTACGTTTCATGTACTTATGTTACACGAATCCTTCCATGAAAAAAAAAATTCAAAATCTGAGGAGTTTTAATGAAAAGAAAACAAAACATTTTATAACCGCATGAATGATGACAGTACAATACTCTCTTAAGTTTACCCGAATGTAAAATATGGTTTT
>JBAIZL010000004.1:99364731-99509731 GCA_036971475.1 Prosapia bicincta | reverse complement strand
TGTTTCCTATTTTAATAGCAACTATCACTTTAAAGGCATCAGATATCCGAAGGATATGCAGAAAGAACAGCTGAAGCAAATATACAGAAAATAGATCAAATTTAAGACCACGGTAAAGGAACTTGTATATCCTGCGAGAGTTTACTATTCTTGTGATTTTTCTTGTACATATCGCACTTTCTGTATCTCATTCTATAAATCCCTCACTCTTTCTCTCTTTCTCTCTCTCTCTCACTCTCTCTCTCTCTCTCTCTCTCTGTATGTGAATATATACAATAGGTGATATTTGGTAATATATTAAGTGTATATATATATATATATATATATATATATATATATCAAATAAAGCCACTTCTAATCTAATTTGAACTTAAAATATTATACTTTCACATTCTATAATTAAATTATATACTTTTAAATCGATAATGATTGCCTGGTACATTCGAAACAGTTTATTTCATTTTTCGTTTTTCAATTTACATCTTTTTATTCCTGCAATATTAAGTTTCAATATTAAAAATTCGCCAAACATTATGTACAAATAAAAATTAAAGAGTCAAATATTTTATTTCCCATTGTAACAAATTTATATTTTTCCACTATGGCAATTTCTATTACAAAATATTTTATCCATTCGTTTGTTCAACTTTAAAGGTTATTGAATTTATTTAATGGCAAGTTTTTACTTCTATTGGGTTAGCCCCACAGTATATATAAACAGATAAGTTTTAAAAAAACCATTGATTAGTCAGTATATTATTGCAGTATCTACAGGTTAAATAAACCATCAATTACTCGATTAGAACGCATTAAATAAAATCATTTTAATTCCATTGGCTGATTAATCATCTATATATATATATATATATATATATTCTAACAATTTTTTAGTTTAACTTTCAACGTAACAAGATGATTATTTTAAATAATAGGACTCGGTTTTGGGCGCCACTAATCATAATAATTATTATAATTACGCCACTTATTATAATTGCTTTCGACGATTTAAATAATATTCACTGCTTTCGACGATTTTCTTAATATTCACTTCTTTCGACGATTTAATTAATGTTCACTGCTTTCGACGATTTACTTAATATTCACTGCTTTCGACGATTTACCTAATGTTCACTGATTTCGACGATTTAATTAATGTTCACTGCTTTCGACGATTTACCTAATATTCACTGCTTTCGACGATTTAATTAATGTTCACTGCTTTCGACGATTTGCTTAATATTCACTGCTTTCGACGATTTACCTAATGTTCACTGGTTTCGACGATTTACCTAATGTTCACTGGTTTCGACGATTTAATTAATGTTCACTGCTTTCGACGATTTACCTAATATTCACTGCTTTCGACGATTTAATTAATGTTCACTGCTTTCGACGATTTGCTTAATATTCTCTGCTTTCGACGATTTACTTAATATAACTGCACGAACTGGAGGTAACATGACCGACGTCTACTCCCATCGAACGTTCCTGGATGACCTCCCGTTTCGATTTTTCTCCCAACTTTCTGAACCCCTTATCCCTTCTTTCCTAGTTTAGATCAATCGCATTTCTTAATTTTAACTTTTTAACGTATATTTTGAAATTTAACGTCTTTTTTAACTGATTTTCTCTTAACGATACCAAGTTTTTTTTCTTTAGTTTTTTGAGCGCCCTTGCGTTTTAAAACTGACAACCTTTTTTTGGAATTTATGGTACTTTAAAGTAATAATACTGTCAGTTTGGCCTTGTACATTGTAGTCTTAATTTTACAAACTTAATTTATAGTTCTCTTTAGTAAGAGCGATATATATATATATATATATATATATATATATATATATATATATATATATATATATACAAACTATCTGTTTTAAGTTCAATTTTAAAGTAAATTTATAAAAGATTTAGTGTGCTGTAACGAAGGAATCATTGCAGAGGGGTGTTGCTTATTTTTAGGCAGGCTTTCACTGATGCAGTCAAAATGGTTTGATATTTGGGTTTGTTTTTTTATGGTTTTATATTGTGTTATTTTGAGTCTATATAATTCATATTCTCTAGTGTCTTAAAGAGAGGACTAGATGAACACAAGACTTTTGAATAATATAGAATTACAAACATACAATTCATATACTATTTCATACATTCTCATCAAGGATAGGAAATAAATTCTACCTTTTGCTAAATAGCTCCAGTTAGTTTCGCGGTGTAGAAAATTAATCTTCTGAGGGACATTTCAGAAAAAATATTATAACATCTTACTATCTCATGTATGTGGATGTGATATGTAAGCTTTTAAAAAAAACTTGTGTGTGTGTGTCTTAAATCGGAAATAATAAATAATGTTCAAAAACGTGATTGTATCTAGGCCAGTATATAAAACATTAGTCCCATGCTTATGTGTATTACGTGGTTTCGTTGGTGACGCCAAACCTTTCCATTGCCGAGACCTTGAAGGAAAAAGTATTTAAGGTAAACAATTCTTAAGAATTCCAGCTGATATCGTCCAAGGCCTAACAGGGGCTCGACCAAGAGCAGAACTGAAGCCTATGCTAGTCATTTACCGGTGTATGGGTAACCGGGCATGGGAATACCTCCCCCCCCAAACTCAAGGACCCTGGTCGTCAGATCTTTTCGCTGTCTGGTGAAGTTAATGAGAGCAGTCTTTTTTGGATTTACCCTAAGGTTCTCCTTTTTACACCACTCTTCAATCAGTCGTAGAGGATTTCTGATTACCTCAAGGACTGTATCAGGGAATCTGCCCAGGATCAGAACAACTATGTCGTCCGCATATCCTAGACAGAAGTACCCCTGTTCATTCAGGAGTTCAATAAGGTTGTCAACCACTAGGCACCACAACAGAGGAGAGAGAACCCCCCCCCCCCCCTGTGCACAGCCCAGACTTGTCTCCGCCCTTCTGACCTCCCCTGCCACCTCTACAGACATGCTTCTGTTTGTTAACATGGAACTTATCCAACCACAAGTGGTTGCATCCACTCCATGACGTCTTGCACCACTTACCATCGTCTCCACTGAGGGGTTATTGAAAGCCCCTTCAATGTCGAGGAAGGCACCTATGGCACAACCTTTCTTGGCGATCATTTGCTCAATCGTACCAACCACTTGATGGAGAGCTCCCTCGCAGGATTTCCCCGGTTGATAAGCATACTGGTTCCAATGCAGTGGTTTTATGGCCAAAGCACCCCCCCCCTTAATATGCCTATCAGCCAGTTTTTCAAGTCCCTTAAGAACAAAGGACATGAGTGTAATAGGTCTGTATCCTTTCCCTTCCGATTTGTTACCGGTGGGCTTAGGTATAAAGACCACCTTACTAGATTTCCAGGCTGCCGGCACATGCCCTAGAGCAATGCTTAGCCTGTATAATTTAGTAAGTACCAGTACCAGCAAATCCTTTCCCTGCTGCAGCAGCACAGGATGGATCCCATCTGGACCTGAAGATTTGTAGGGTTTAAATGTGCCAATAGCCCATCTTACCCTATGTGGAGTTACTATCCTCCTTGCCACTTCCCAGTCCTCCCTCTTACCACGTCTTGTGGAGAGTTTGGCAACTGGTTCAGTGTCTGCTCCCCCAAGTTTCCTCAGAGTACTGGAAGGGAAATGTGTTCTGATTAATTCTTCCACAGTTTCCCCTGCAGTTTTTGTTATATTTCCCAGTGGGGTTCTTAGCATCCCCACCGGGTTAACTGGGTCCTTAGAAAACATTTTATGCAGTCGTGCCCCTTCCCGAGTTTTGTCAATCTCTTGACAAAACTCCTTCCAGGACTTCCTGCGTGCTTCTCTAATTGCCCTGTTGTATTCGGTTAGTGTTTTCCTATACTGGTCCCACTTCCCGTTCTTTTTTGCTCTATTAAAGAGTCTCCTGGTGGTCTTCCGAAGTTTGGCTAGCTTCTTGTTCCACCATGACGGATCCCCTACTTTTCTCCCCTCACTGAGAGGGCAGTTATCAGTAAAGGATTCTACTATAGCCTCGCCAACCAATGTGGCAGAGTCTTCTAGCTCTCTCCTCCCACCATACTCCAATCCAGCCTCCTCAATCCGAACTCCCAGGTCCCTCCTGTAGGAGTCCCAGTCTGTTCTTCTTGGATCCCTGGTTGGCCGAAGCATGGCTGGATTTAGAGAGATATCATACCTAATATGTATGTGGTCAGAAGAAGATGGTTCATCCGACACATGCCAGTTTAGTACATACCTAGCTGTCTGGTTCGATGCCACCGTAATGTCCAGGACCTCCTTTCTGGCCCTAGTGACAAACGTCGGCTCTTCCCCCTGATTTAAGACTAGTAAATTCTTAGAGCTAAGATAAGCTAAAAGTTCCTTACCTCTAGTGTTGGTACTTCCCCACGAAGTGTGATGGGAGTTAGCATCCATCCCCACCAGCAGCTCCTCATCCACAGCCCCGCAGTGCTTGACCAGCCTCCTCAGCTCTTGTGTTGGTAGAGCCCCCGCGTAGTCAAAGGGGAGATATGCCGTGGCAAGGTTCAGCCTCTTCATCCTCCCCTCCGCCCGCAGCTTCACCGTCACTGCTATTAAGTCCCTGCAGCAGAAGTCCGTTAGTACAAAAGCACTCAACCCCCTCCTAACCAGGATACACGTCCTGGGAACACCGGAGTCCTTATCGTACAACAACTTACCTCCAGATGTCGCCAGCCCGTATATTCGTCCTCCAGAAATCCATGGCTCCTGGATGAGAACCAAGTCCACCTCTCCCCTGTCCAGCATCCTACAAACGACAGCACTCGCCACCCTGCTATGCTGTAGGTTCACTTGGAGGATCTTGATCATTGTTCTGCTTAATTTGCAGTCGCCTGGGTCCGCAGAGCAGCCCCAGGACTAGACAGCGTGCTCAACTCTACAGCCACTTCACCGGTTTCTGCAGTCGGCAGCTTGACAGCCGCCTCCGCACCCCCAGTGATGGTTGCCGTTGACACATCTGCTACAGACTCACGGTTTGCCGTCTCATTGGCTCCCACTGTCTGTGCAGTCTCGAAATCAATTCTTTTACTTACTTGGTCCATTAACGTCCCACGAGTATGGGGGAAATAACGGACAGCTCCCACTGCCCTGGCAAGACAACATACAATGAGGTTTTGTCTGGTTCCTCAAGGGGATCGTGTGCAACTGCATTTTATACCCTGCAGCCATTCATCCTTCGGCACGATGCCTTCCACCTTGGATTGGGTATTCAGTCACTGGCCTTGAAGCACACCCCAAGTTCAGGACATTATTAACTGTTGCTCATGGAGCGAACAGCCTGCTTTATTCTTTTTTTTACAACTGTGTCATTAGGGTAGTTTCTCGCCCATACTTCACTGTCGCATTGCCCTTGGTTCACCTGGGAGGGGAGAGTAGCATTGTGAGGACTTAATTCCCAACTACCCCAGTCTCCCCGGTCAGAGCAGTTATTTCTACCACACCCAACCGGTTGACTGACGAGGAGGGATAATTCCTCACCTTTGAACCATAGCCTTGGTCCAGGCCTGCATATTCAGAAACCTTCTGGAATCCTTATTCACAGGTAACCTACATTTCTGTAGGCAGTCCCACTATCCGCCACCTGTGGACCCACCCGGTTGCTCAGGCCAGCTTGCCGGGTCTAGTTACTCTAGTTAGAAAACAATGAAATTTTTTAATTTCATCAGTATTTTTTTAATTTCAGGAGCAGACATTTATTTGTAAATAAAAACAGTCTTTTTTGTTTTCATTCTATAATGTTTACATTAATTTAACTTTAAATTGGAATTTATTCTTATAAATGGTTTTTTGTGACAAAATGTTTAAAAAATGCAATATTTTCAATAAAGTTCCTACTAGAAAAACCTTTACAAAACTCAGATGTACAGAGTTCAATATGTCTTCTGTGTAAGAAAGTGATCATTATAAACTAAAGAGTTGATGATTTCTACATACCTAATTGTTTTATTGGTAATTTTAAAGCATGGCACACATTTTGAGATGTGATATAAAAGTCATATTTAGTTTTGAACATAAAAAAATTGTATGATATTTGCACATTTTGCCACCATCAAAATCTTGTAATATATACATTCTATCTGTAACCCATTAAAGCGCAATAACAAAATTTGATATTCTGCTTGTAACAAGTATCAAGCTTGTTTTACATGATGCCTTTTCTACTTCACAGTGGTAAACACTAAAGTGGATAATAATACTGTATGTAACAATGTTTCCATACTGGGTTGCCCCGCGTATGTAGCTCTCTACAAACTTTTCCTCCTTACTCTAATCTCAATCTACCAACTTCACTTACCTCTGGCCAGCTCATTTTCATCTTCCAAATTTATGACTTTACACCATACCTTGTCTAAGAAAGTAATGATCTAATTTTCAGGTTTGAACTCTGGTTCAAAACCTGTCTTCCAAGATATTAGATATACCCAAAGAACCATCTCCTGAATTTATAATTAAAAACAATTATCCATCTTTAAGTCCTTTAGGTTTTATCATGATCAGTTTTCTTGAGAGATCCTCTGACTTGAAGACTATGTTAGAGTTAAACACTAAGAAAGGTTAATTATGAAAAAGAAAATCACTGCTAATTATAAAATTACGTTATTTATTTTTAAACTATTCTATAATATTTTCCAAGTTTATTCAAAATTACAGATTTTAACATTAAATGCAAGAATTATAGAATTGAATTTAAAATTATCATTGTTCTCAATTTTAATTAAATCGACCTTAATTACTTTAATTTTAATTAATTTTTTGATTACCATATTCTTTTGTTTATTTAATTTAACATTTCTTATTTGTTTTCCTAGCTCCTAACCTATTTGTTAATCAACTTTGATTTGAGAATGTGTAATTAAGTATTACTCACTTAAGAGCCTGGCCTAGTTTAATTTCCATTCTTGAGTTCACTATTCAAAACTTTAAAAATATCAATTATTCTAGCAGTTAGAAAAATTATTTATTAATTAATCACTTTAACTTTAATTTTTGTTAATTTGTAAAAACTTACTGAGACAGAACTTTTTCAATCACTATGTGGCGATCTTCATCAGTGTCTTCTGCTTGGAGTTGTTGGGTTAAGTAGTGACGGTTTTAAAGGCAGGTTTTTGATAGTATCAAAGAGTATGTGTGATTTGTATTGGGTTTGTTCATTTAATATGTTTGTACTTTGTATTTTTGTGTGTCTGTAAATTTCGTATTATGCTAGTGTGTTGAGATGTGGTCTGAGATGTCTTTGAAGGCAAACATTCCTGTTGCAATTAATTTTGTCGTGCAGTTTCCAAGGCGGATGTTCCTTCACTGTGACTTATTTTCTCTTCTAATACTGTCTCGGTCAAACCTTCATCTTTATTCTCATTATCACTGCTTTCAGTAGTTCCTTGTACTATTTTAACAGTCGCAACATGTGTTATTATTACTTATTTACATTAGTCCTTACTCATCCATTGACATAAGTCCAAATCATCGACATTTTCACAACCTGGAAATTTTTTTGTAAAAGGTAACATCTGTATTTTTTCATACATTCCAGAACATCCTGATCCATTGGCTGGATTAGGTTCGTAACATTGTATATTAAACTCTTTTGTTGTTTTATGTTCAATGTATTCTTATTTGTTTGGGTGTTTTTTAAGTCTGTATATTGTTGTTCTCTCTGTTACAGTTTTTAACTATATTTTGATGAATTTATGAATCTCAACATGTTGGTGGGTTATATAATTAAGTCTGTGATTAAAATTTCATTGCGAATTTTTTGAAGTTTTAAATTTCTGTTGCGAATGTACTTGTATTTCATTATGTAATGTAAAATTCTTTCAGGCTTGATAAGGGCAACAAATCAGTTGCCAAAATGTTGCAATAAATAAATAAAATAATTTTGACTCGATATTCAACCAGCTTATTATTTATTCAAATGTTATATTCGAAGGTCAAATAAACCTGAAGACAAAACATTTTGGAGCTTGGGGAATGACCTAATTAACTTTTATGCAATATATTATACTGATTTTATTGTTTGGAAAACATGTCAATCGACACAACTTCCATTTATAGGAAAGATGACAACAGAAATCATTTCATTATTTTAAGAAATGACACTAAAGAATAATTAGATTTTTTAAAGTTCTTGTGTCATACTTAAGCAGTTGAGATATGCGTCAAGCTATTTGTGCCATCTACTGAAAAGGTATGAGGATATAACATAAGGAATGGTTATATAAAAGCTACCTTGAAATCTAGAGCTTTGATTTCAAACTTTCAAAAGAAATCTGGTTTCAAGACGAATAAAAAACTTTACTTCCTCATACTCCATCCTGGTGGATGGTTGGGTAGAGTGTTGGTGAAACTCATATTGCAGTCACCCCCCCTGGTGAGTTTCAGAAATTTTTCACAATACAATTCATATTTTTTAACGTTTTTTGTAACCATATCACACAAGAAAACCTTAAAATAAACATACTCTGAAATAAATTTTTTTACAAAAAAGTATATTTTTAGGCATAAGACACGATCAGGGAATCAATCTGCTCAAACCATTTTTAACATTTCAGGCACAAAATTAAATTATTTTTGCCTATCAAAGTAAAAAAAATAGTTTTAAATTTTTTTAAATGTTTTTGAAAATTTTGAATTTTTAATATTTTTTTCAAACTTTAGGCCAAATGCCCGACATGAAGATTCAAATTGGGAATTTTTTAAATATTATTTTTCCCATTATTAATGAGCCATTGCATTATTTTTCTATAGTGTTAGAATTTCAATAACAAAACTCTTTTTTCTTGCTCAATTGACAATTATAAAATAAGTAACAACTATCTTAATATTAGTTTATTTCATCAAAATTTACTTGTACAAATAAAATATACATTTTAAAATTAACTTCACAAAATTATTCACTATAATAGTATCCATAATTTTCTTTACCATTACCTTCTCTTTTCATATGCTTTTTTACCCATTTTCTGATATTGGAAACATCATTGTAAATTTGTGGTGTTAAGTCACGACAGCAAAAACTACCTCCTAAGAAGTATCCAATGAGTTTATTTTCTTGTACCAATGGATCTCCAATATCAAACTGTCATAGCACAAAAACAAAATTTCTAAAATTGGTTTAATACATTATCCATTTTTTTAAAGAAATTATTTAAAAAATATGTATATGGTATATAAATAGGTATATATTGTAAAAAAACTCAAACGTTTTAAATAAATAAATTCATTCTTTGGAGAATAAATAATTTCAGTAATTATATGAAAAGCTTTTGAGACAAAACCTTTTTGACATTACTAACCGATCATTAAAAACATTTGTGAAATTGGCAATTATTATCTCGGGTAATGTGTTAAACTTAAACTGTGTCCATAATAAAGAACTTAAATTCAACAAAATTTGTACTCAAATTTTATGTTTGTAGGCAAGATATAGCTACTTACAACAAGAAAGCGAGACCTACTTCTAAGAAGGTGTATAGTTTTAAAAGGCTATTATTTAGTAGCTAAAGCTTAAATTGGAAAAACAAATCTCAAAACTTTCCAACAATTAGACAAGGAAACAAATTTTGGTCTGATGTAAACTATTTCTCAAAATTATACTACTGTGAAAACATTACTTTGAATTTTATATTTGGATAGGTTATATGAAATTCTGATATTTCATTGTGAATGTGTTAATAATCACTGTAATAGTTTATTTTATACCACAACTTGAAGCAATTTAAGCTGAAAGTGTTAGATACAGGGAAGGCTAACTGAATTTTCAATCAATAGAATAAAAAAGTTGCTTGATTTATTCATGGTTTATAAAGATCAACGAAGTGCAAACCATTGTTTTTCTCATATAAACTTCATTACAATAAAATAACTTATATTTAGAACAAACTTTAATATCAGGTTTAGCTTTATGTTATTTCAAGTTTATAAATTCTTCTAAATTAATCACTTTCTCATTAGTTTATGACTATCCGAACTTTAGATTTTGTAAGTTTGTAAAAACTTACTTAGACAGAATGTTTTCGATCACTATGTGACAATCTTCATCAGTGTCTTCGCAAGGGAATCCTTATTCGTGCTGTCATGACTAAATTAGTCTAGTTTTTTTTTATTTTTAGAATCAATAACACTTTTGTAATTTGTCTCAGAAATAATTTCTTTAATACTATTCTTTCCATGTTTATTCATTTAACAAATAGAATATTGAGTTTGGTAAAATCAGTGTTCCATTTGATGAACTTTTTTTGTTAAAAACCACATAGTAGAACATTATGTTGGACCTGTGCCATTGCATGATATTAGTGTATTGGAATATAATACATTTGTTTAAAGTGAGATAAAAAAAATTCAAATACACGACAGTAGAAATGAAACATTAGGTATTACAGAAGAATAGGGTGAACCTAGACTAGGATGATCTTAGAAACAACATACTTTCTGTGACACGGTTTGTAGAAAGAATCAACAGGTAGACATTTAGTTTATTACATGGCTTTCATCTATTTGTTATAAATTTTAGATTTTTGAAAACAAACTAATAGGCTTCAACATATATTAACTCTTGCTTTATAATTATAATTGTTATAAGTAATGTATGATAAGTAATTATTGCAAACTGAAAGAATGCTTTAAAAACGTACTTACTTGAATTGTAATAATTACTTATAAGCAATAATAACTTTAAATCTAGTTAGTGGATTCAAAACGATTACAACAAGCAACTTATTTATAGTCCCAGCTACATATTATCTAAATGAGGTTGTCTGTTTTGGGATATATGCTCATATCGACTTGGACTGTAACTGACCTCTTAATTGCTGCTTATTTAAGGGTATTACACAGCGAGCACAGAAACAACTAGAGGGGACATGGGTATTCTCATATAATTACACTTTTGCTATTACTTGTGACCAAACTTTTTGTTAACTAAAGGTTGTTAACTTACACTTTGAGGAAACGTTTTCGTCTTACGACTTCTTCAGCCTCGTCTGAAACAAAAAGTCTGGTCACAAGTAATAACAAAAGTATAATAAGTAATTAACAACCAGCTCGTCATGAACAGCAACAAGATTTCAATATCTCATATTGTTCGAGTCAGCGCTCGAAGTTCAAGTTGCTTTGCTGCATAACAGCTGTACCGTGACGTATTGGTCATGTGATCTCTGACCCGCTAATCGATATCCGAAATTATTGATTTTTTCTCTGGATGAACGCTGCACCCCCACTCCCTTCTTATTTTCTAAGCTTTCTTCCGCGTCAAGACAAAGTAGAATCGTTCTGGCCCTCGAATCGTTCAGACCCTCGAACAGTGCAGTTCTACGTTAAACCTCGTAGCCTATTTCCGCATGGCTTTGTTTCAGACAATTTAAAGTACCGCTTTCGTTCGTTAATGTGCTTATAGTGCGGACCGCGTTAATGAGCTTTTAATGAGCTTTTAATGAATATTTTAACTGTATATTTTCGCCGTGTTAGTAAAAGTGTCGCCCGATTTCGCCGGTTGCGCAATCTTAGTGCGTGTACTCACGGTAATAAACTAAGTGCTTGCAAGCTTAACTTTTACGTTTACTCATATTTAAATTGAGTTTTTTAGTTGCGGGAACGCCTTCAAGAATTCCACGCTGCCTGAGACGACCACAGTACTGTGGAGACTTCACCTCGATTCCAACATTGCATCGCTTCTTACCTATGGTAAGTGCGTAGTTAAGGAATATGAACAATTTATAATTTATTTGTATTAAATTCAGTGTCGTTGCGTTGTCAGTGTTAAATGACTCTATTTTGCTTAAAACAGTGCTTAAACTTGCTATGTTAAATATTAACGTCAATTACGCAATCCAGAGTAACCTTGTTAACAATAGGGCTTACCGCACCTCGTGGTTTTAATTCTAACTTTTGATCTGCGGATTAAACATTGGTCCTCGACCAAGCCGGATAGTTTTAATTTATTCCAGCTACAAACATTGGTCCCCACCGGACCGGATTATTGAATTATTTCAGTGACCTAGGGTTTTTCTTTAAATTTCACGATAATGTATTAGTGACCACGTGGTTCCTTTGTAACCAAATTAAACATTTGTTGAGTTATTTCAACGATAAAAATTTATAAATTTTTAAAATTTTTAAAGCTGTAACTAACGTAAGCATGTGCTTACCGCGACGTCACAATCAGGAAAACTTTAACGATAATTACCGATGCCACATTGCGCAATAAGCCACGTGGCTCATAGTTGCACGATTACGAACCAGGAAGTGTTTATGTTTGCTACAACTTACAAACTTTATACAGTCCACTTTATTATCGCGTTTGAACTTATAGTGAATTTTAATTTCAATTGTTTGTGGTTTTGAAATTTATTTAAAATGGAAATTAATACGGAGTATTATTTGTCTAAATTGAGAGATATTGTAGGCGAGCTGGAACAAGTAAAGAGTGTACTTCACGATAAAGAAATACCAGAAGGCCTCGCACGGGAAATTCGACGAATTCAATCTAACTTTATCGAAACGTATGAGATATTAGAGAAAACGTTCGCCAGTCAAGTTGCCGAACTTGCTGAAAGTGCATTTAAGATTAAAAAACAATTTCAGGACACGTATTTGCCAATGTTGGCTAAATACCCGAACATTATTAAGACCGAGGTGAAGGTAACCTCGCAGGTCAACCCCGGCGCGAATTCGCCTCACTTACCTAACCTTACAATGCCTAGCTTTTCAGGCAATAGTAACGAATGGAATGACTTTATTTCAATGTTTGACTCAATGGTCCATTGCAATAGCAATATTAATGCCATACAAAAATTTCAGTACTTAAAATCAGCGCTTAAAGGAGACGCTTTAGCCATTGTTACGGGACTCACAATATCCGAACATAATTATGATATCGCCTATCAAGCCTTACGCAATCGTTATGCTAACCCTCGTCGTTTAGCCGATCATTATTTTCAAATTATTAAAGACTTTAAGCCTATTAAGAACGCGTCTCAGAGCGAACTTAATCGTTTTTTAACCGCACATTCAAATGCTGTGTGCGCACTAAAGGCTGTCCAGTTAGACGACTTAGCGGACTTTTTACTTTTTCAAATGTCTGTTGGTAACTTAGATGCACAGACTCGACTTAACTTTGAAACCAGATTGGGAACAAATCAAATGCCCACGTACAGGTTGCTAAATGATTTCGTCACTGAGCAGGCTAGAGCAATGGAGTTGCTCAATCAACCCTCTGCCGCGACTGCAGTTAACTCAGAATTAGGTCAGCAACCACGAGCGATGGTCTCTGCGTTGAATGACTCAATTTCCAGCAGTGCCCCTAATTTAAATATTGACCATGTCGAAACTGACCTCGAAGCTGAACATAGTCCGACACCGCACCTCGAATACCCCGCTAGAATCATGACGCTCATATCGACTACCGCAGCCGCTACCAGTAACCACACCGACTATGCAGATGAAGCCACACAGCTGAATGAAGGTCATCGCCGCAGTACAACGCACCACACCATCAGAACTCGACCGCAGACTCTGCGATCACCAGTGATAAGCCAACGTGTCCAATTCAATCGAAAAGCACCCGCACCGCAACCATTACCGCGTGTTAGACAAAATTTATCCAGACCTCGCTTGTCTACCAGACCTACCAACCCGCCTCGTAACAGTCCGTCCGCCGCACAGTGCTTTTATTGTTCAGCCATTCACAATATCTTTTGTTGTCCAGAATTTCTCAAACAAAGAGCCCAGGAACGTCGCGAGTCTATACGACATATGCAGCGCTGTTTCAATTGTTTCGGCACCCACTACCAAAACAAATGCAAGTCGCTCAACACTTGTAAACATTGCCACGGTAATCATCACTCCTTGTTACATGACTCTAACTCAGCTTCGCCCCAGCGACCGTACACGCATCGGCACCCAAACTCAGCCAATAACGGTAACAAGTCAACTACCCATATAAAACCTCTAGCCACCTATAACACTAAAGTCGCTTCTGCCTTGTTAGGCACCGCTCAGGTCATTGCTAAGGATCATTATGGCAATCCGCATATCCTTCGGGCAATCATTGACCCAGGCAGTCAAGTGTCTGTCATAGCAAAACCCGCAGCCACCATGTTGGGCTTACCTACTAGGAAATCAAATGTTTCTCTTGTCGGGGTCGCTTCTCAAACCACACATATATCCGAATATGTGTCCCTACAAATCTCGTCTAGATATGCCTCAAATTTCAAACTCGATGTCGAAGCTGCAGTACTACCTCATATCGCTGACCCGCTTCCAGCTACCGCTTTAGCACCGTGCATACGTGCTCAATATCAGCATTTACAACTTGCTGACCCTCACTTTGACACTCCCGCCCAAATTGACTTAATTCTCGGATCTGACGTATTTAATCGCAGTCTTATTAACGCACCGCAGACCATAATCAAAGGTCAACCCGCTGCCCTCAACACCTTCTTCGGATGGATTATCTCAGGATCGCTTCCAGACCATCGATGTCGTCAACCTCACGCCTTCAATGTGAGATTAGCCGCTCGTTACACCGCTGCACGTCGACCCATGGAGAGGAAAGAGGTCATCCGCACCATTAACGCCTCTCAACGCTACAAGGACATACGCAAGGTTACCCCCGCCAGTGGCTCAGTTAGAAGAGTCAACCATATCACCGAGTCTCTTCGCCCTCTAGTTGACGCCTCCGGAATGTTCATGGTGGGCGGGAGAGTTCATCAGCCTCCACGAAACCACCCCTTTTAGCAACCACCACCGCTCCGACAGTTCCAACCGCTGCTATCATTCTGGGGTCACCTCTTACTTACTTACGCAACCTAACACCATTCATCGACGCCCAGGGTCTACTCAGGGTGGGCGGTAGACTTGATCATTCGGCTCTTAGTTACGATTCTAAACACCCGCTTCTGTTACCAAAGCGCCATCATTACGTTGACCTCATTTGTGACCATTATCACAAGCTGGCCTTGCATGCCGGACCGCGTACCACTCAAGCCTTGATCAACAGTGAATTTTGGGTCATAGCTCTGCGATCATTACTTCGCCAACGCATCCATGCGTGTATTCGATGTTTCCGCATGCAAACTAAACCACGCCAGCCCATGATGGCACCTTTGCCCGCATCAAGAGTTACGCCCTCTCCACCTTTCTATAGAGTCGGAGTAGATTTCGCTGGACCCTTTGACACAAAGGCCAACCATTTGCGCACCTCCAAGCTATTGAAAGCTTACCTCTGCGTATTTGTATGTATGACTACTAAAGCAGTTCATTTGGAATTGGTGACCGACTTATCTACTGATGCCTTCCTCGCCGCATTACACCGCTTCACCGCTAGACGAGGTTTACCTTCAGAAATTTATTCCGACAACGGCACGAATTTTACTGGCGCTGCCAACCGACTTAACGATGTCTACAAGTTTCTGGACCGCTCTAGCTCACTTATTGAACGCAAACTAGCTGACCAACGCATCAGTTGGCATTTCAACCCTCCGGCTGCCCCTCATTTTGGAGGACTTTGGGAAGCCGCTGTTAAATCCGCTAAGTTGTTATTGCGACGCACTGTAGGCAACACCACTCTCACCGCTGAAGAGCTATCTACTCTGTTCATCCGGATAGAAGCCATTTTGAACAGTCGTCCTATTTTCGAAGTTTCGCCAGACCCCAGTGAAGGAGCGTCCTTTCTCACTCCGGGACACTTTCTGATTGGCCGTCCACTACTGTCACTTCCCGAAGAATGTTATACTGAGCCTCCGCTTAAATCTCGATGGTCTATGCTCCAACAGATGTCCAACCGCTTTTGGAAAATTTGGTCCACTCAGTATCTGCACACTCAGATTCAACGACACAAGTGGAATAAGGACTCGACGCCACTCCAGGAAAATCAACTTGTCTTCATAACTGGAGAACACTCAAGCCCCCTTCATTGGCCTATGGGAAGGATCATCAGTCTGCATCCTGGAAAAGACCACGTCTCTAGAGTAGCCACCATCCAGACCGCTCACGGACAGCTGAGACGACCAGTCAACAAGCTCGTCGGTTTTCCGCTTCATCCTTAGTGTTCACCGCTTATATACAGCTTCTTTCTTCGGCGCTCTCGCCCCTGTTGTTTCTTTGTTTGTCTTAGTTTTCCTTTGCCACTTTCTTCTTCGGCACCCTCGGGTCCCGGTGCTTTATGGTTCTTCGCCCCCACCCACCTGGCGGATTAAAAACATTCGTTTTGGTGGGCGGTATGTTCGAGTCAGCGCTCGAAGTTCAAGTTGCTTTGCTGCATAACAGCTGTACCGTGACGTATTGGTCATGTGATCTCTGACCCGCTAATCGATATCCGAAATTATTGATTTTTTCTCTGGATGAACGCTGCACCCCCACTCCCTTCTTATTTTCTAAGCTTTCTTCCGCGTCAAGACAAAGTAGAATCGTTCTGGCCCTCGAATCGTTCAGACCCTCGAACAGTGCAGTTCTACGTTAAACCTCGTAGCCTATTTCCGCATGGCTTTGTTTCAGACAATTTAAAGTACCGCTTTCGTTCGTTAATGTGCTTATAGTGCGGACCGCGTTAATGAGCTTTTAATGAGCTTTTAATGAATATTTTAACTGTATATTTTCGCCGTGTTAGTAAAAGTGTCGCCCGATTTCGCCGGTTGCGCAATCTTAGTGCGTGTACTCACGGTAATAAACTAAGTGCTTGCAAGCTTAACTTTTACGTTTACTCATATTTAAATTGAGTTTTTTAGTTGCGGGAACGCCTTCAAGAATTCCACGCTGCCTGAGACGACCACAGTACTGTGGAGACTTCACCTCGATTCCAACATTGCATCGCTTCTTACCTATGGTAAGTGCGTAGTTAAGGAATATGAACAATTTATAATTTATTTGTATTAAATTCAGTGTCGTTGCGTTGTCAGTGTTAAATGACTCTATTTTGCTTAAAACAGTGCTTAAACTTGCTATGTTAAATATTAACGTCAATTACGCAATCCAGAGTAACCTTGTTAACAATAGGGCTTACCGCACCTCGTGGTTTTAATTCTAACTTTTGATCTGCGGATTAAACATTGGTCCTCGACCAAGCCGGATAGTTTTAATTTATTCCAGCTACAAACACATATCATGTCGCAAGTGAAGCCGGGTCCGTCATCTTGGTGAGTGATCAGGCCGGGAAAAAAATACTTGGCTAGCAAATAAGTTTATTAGTTAGCGCTTCACTCTAACAGTGTTTTAAACATGTTACCATTGTCAAATAATAATAAATAAAATTTTGTTTCATAGTAATATGTAATACAGAGATTATGATAGTAAAAATAGTTTAATTTTATAAACTAGTTCTTTTATCTTAAAACGACATTAAAGTAAAATCTCTTTAAATAGAATAACAGTTTGATATGATAAAGACTGTCAAGTGTTTTAAAAACTTTTTGGTGAGGTAAATGATGTCAGCGTAAAGGTTGGAGATATGATTCCAAATTTTATTTCTTTAAAAAAAATATGTCGCTACAACCACCAGTTTGGTTGTAGCATTAGTATATTTGAGCCCAACCAGACAGAAATAATACTTCTGAAGATGATTACCATGTAATCTAAATGTACATAAAGTAATTTTAAAATAAAGATTTTTGTATTGTGGTTAGTGGGTTTTATATATTTAGTTAAAATTAGTCCACAGTGCTCAAAAAATTTAATAATTAGGCGTTATTGTTTAAAGTGTGACTTGTTAGCTCAAACGAGTACCATACTAGGTGCTGGAGGTTAATCATATTAAGCTATTTGTATAGTCTATTGAATTTGTATCAAGTTGTTATTTTAATTAGTCTTCCTTACAAAATGTACATAATGAAGAACAAATGACAAAAATACTATCCCAGTTTTCCTCTGTCATTAAAATACGTTTACTTGTGTGACAACTACTGTCGACAAGTTGACCGGTTAAATGATTAACAGCTTAAATAATTTCAGCCTTAAACAAAGACACCATAGGTACACAATAATACAAAATAAGAACATTTTGAGAAGTAAATTTATATTTTATAATAAATGTTAACATTTATTACCATAAAACAATAATTACCATTAAAGGAATCTCCTTAATGGAGATTCCATTATGGTAATACAATATAGTGTACAGAACAAAAAAATAAAAGCCATCAGACACAGCATTAATAACAATACCAACACATACAATAACCCAGGAGTATACAAACTAAAATGCAATAACTGCAATAAGTTTTATATTGGACAAACAGGCAGATCTTTTGCCGAAAGATATAAAGAGCACAAAAGCACACTGCACACTACTATTGAATCCACCTTCGCAAATCACCTCATAGACACTAAACACTCATGTAAAAGTATTAAAAATAACATGATCCTCCTCCACACATGCAACAAAGGCCATAAATTAAACACACTAGAACAGTATGAAATATATAGACATAGCAACACACATAAAAATGACATCTAAAATGAACAAACACGGCACACATCACACATACTCTTTGATCATATCACTTCTAACTTTCAAAATAATGGTAACGAGGAAGTGCAACTGCAGCATTCCTAGCGGCAAAAATACGAGGCAGAAGAAGTTGTAAGACGAAAACGTTTCCTCCAAGTGTAAGTTAACAATTTAACAACTTTTAGTTAACAAAAGGTCTGATCGCAAGTAATAACAAAAGTGTAATAAGAACAGTAATTTAATTCTTGATTATTACTTATTAACTAATTTTTCTAATTTCCTATACAGCAAAAAAATTTTTTTAATCATTTTAATTTGGTTATGACTTACATAGCAAGGACATACTGATGGATTGTATGCACAAAAATTACTCTCATCAAGGGTGATAATTCCAGTATAATATGGCTGGCATGCATCACGATCCACTACGTTTTGTTCCCCTTTTTGGAGACTATGGACATTTCTTGCCTAGAATTTTATAAATTAAAACTTTTAAACATATTCCTAGAGCTACTATTTACAAAGTTAATTTTAATACTGTCTTATTGCCTTTATTTTTGTTTGAAATTTTATATCATAGGCACATGAAATTAAAAACAAATTTACTAAATTTAAAGTTCGGATAGTCATAAACTATTGTTTAAGGGATTAATAAGATTCACCAAACGTTATGGACTACAAGATTCAAGAAAAAATTAAGGTTGTAATTTTTTTTATTCATGACAATATTTTTTATGACTTAATAACAACTTGTTGAACTGTTAATTTGAATAAATTTATGAAAAACCTGCTTAGACCTAACGTTTATGATCTCCAAGAGGTCTTCATCTGTGTCTGTCTTTAGACCCAGACATTCCATTACAAAAAATTAGAGTAATTTTTTGATAAATTATTTGTTTACCAAGTCATTATTTTTTTTAACTAAAAACATAAATTTAAGCTAAATAAACTTTTAATAGAAATTAATCTGATTTAAATTTGTTAAAACAACTTCAAATCCTATTAATTTCTTTTATACAAATTAATCACTTTTACATTAGTTTATGACCATCCGAACTTTAAATTTTGTAAATTTGTATGTAAATACTACGTTCTTACAAGTTTACAAAATTTAAGAGTTTTATACAAAATTGTGGAAGCCAAGGAAAATAGTTTTCAAAAACTTTAAAAAAAAATTTTAATGGTTCATTACTTATTAGAAAATAACTGTAATATAATGATATTTTATGTGAAAAATACCTAACTTAAAAAATACAGGAAACAGTCAGAATATGATATTTATAACTGTTCTGTGAGGTTGAAGAATTAGAGTTTTTTAAACATTTTTAAATGGAAAAAATACACAATTAATTTAAGTAAGGCTGCTTATAAAATGGCATTTGAATAATTATTAATTATTTTAATTTGATTTAATATCAGATCGATTTATTGTGCTCAAGATTTCTTATTTAAGATAAAAAACATTTGATTTTTAGTAAGCTAAATACAAAGTTTGTGCATTAAAATATATTTTGCATAAAAACAAAGATTGATTTTATTATTCCATTACTTATATTATTCAGTGGCAGCTCTGGATTATTTTCAATGGTGAGGCCAATCAGTTTAAATTCAGTTTACAGCTTTCATAAAACAACTTGATTCAATCAAGAGTCCAAATGTACACCATAAAAGTAATCAAATGAAGTTATATTTACTTACTGCATATTGAAAATACTAATTTTCCTACTACATAAGCCTATTACATTATCAGTAGGATTAAAATATCTATAACAAACAGTAGGATATATTAACAATCCTATATGGTAACTTATTATTTGTAAATCAGTTGACCTCCTCTAATCTTTTGACTAGTAAGGAAATCAAGAACTATATCATTAAAGTTTATCATTTTTTATATTATGTCTTTATAAACAGAACACACAGTCAAAGAATTAAGTCTGTCTTGGAATATAGTGCTTCTTAAACATGCTTTCATTTATTTCAACATACTAAATCACCTTTAAGACTCTCCTGTTGCAGCTGATGTAGTTATAAAAATATGCAGAATTTTATGTTTTAAAACACAGTTCTTGAAAGTAATGTTAAAAAACTGAAAACCTAATGTTTTACAAAAACTATTCTTAAATATCACATTTCGATAAAGTACAATTTTATCACTGATCAACAATACTTTAGCAATAAATGAGCTGAAGAAACATCAGTATTGTTTTATAGTGCTTCTTAAATTAATTTAATTATTTTTATCATACTAAAACATCTTTAAGAATTTGCTGTTGCAACTGGTGTAGTTATAGCAATATGCAGAATTTTATGTTTCGGAAACAGAAACATACTGCAATTAATGTATTAAAGAAAACATTCTGGAAAAACTGGAAATATTTCTTGGTGAGAAGAAACAATTTGCGATTTATGGGCCAATGAAAAAGTATAAAATATTTTTTTATTTTGAAATTGATCTTCAAAATAAAAACATATTTCATTACATACACTAAAACTCTTTATTTTGTAGTAAAGTTTTTTATCCAAAAACTTACCTTGCAATAGTGTAATCCCAGCTGTCCTAATTTTTAATATCTCAAAATATGTGATTAATTTGCTTTTTAAATCCTTAAGGCTATGAACTGGAAATTTTGTGTTTTAAAAAGCAGTCGGTAATCTTCATTATTAATTGAACTCAGTATATCACTTCGTTTTAAATATGAGAAAATATTTTTAAACTTACTAAAGTTGGTAAAAACAACCTAACCAATTTTGTTTTTTGGTAAAACGTTTGGAATGACTAAATTTAATTGACAACCATAATGGGTTCATATTGAACATTGAGAAATTTAGATTTCACCAAAGTCTGAACACCTCCCTCATGACCACTTATTACAGTTGCTCCTTGGTAGACCTGAGCAATAAGTTTCTATTCATATTTATAGAGTCCAAAACCGCTTTTATAATTTCAGAAAGTCCAAAAGATGAATGTTTAATAAATCATATAGATGATTTATGAGTCCATATATGAGTCATCTATAAATTAATTAATCTTTCTACTGCTCCACAACATTTGATTAAATGCAAAACAATTACAAAAATAATTCACACAAATTACATAAGCTATTTCATCACCTAGAAAGAACTAAAATCTGAATTATTTATGTAATTGTTTAAAATCATCCTTATACACGTTATTTATACAGTCTAAAGTTCTTTATATATATATATATATATATATATATATATATATATATATATATATATATATATATATATATGTATATATATATATATGAAGTTAATATATTACTATTCTAAGTAATTTTATCCACCATTAAGTGCAATAATTTTACCTTGAGTGATGAGGCACCTTTCGGTCACTTGACCATTGTCGAATCACTGTTGAGTGATTCGACAATGGTCAAGTGACCGAAAGGTGCCTCATCACTCAAGGTAAAATTATTGCACTTAATGGTGGATAAAATTACTTACAATAGTAATATATTAACTTCATAAAGTCAGTGCAACGGAAAAACAATGGATAACGTAAAATATCAAGAATATATATATATATATTACGTTATCCATTGTTTTTCCATTGCACTGACTTTATGAAGTTAATTATTAATGGTGGATAAAATTACTTACAATAGTAATATATGTATATCATTGTATTTGAGGGTTAAGGAAATCATCTGGTGATATTCCAGTAAACTATCTAAATAATTTATCATTGACAACAAAACTAAGAAACTACCATGATTCAATGAAAATTCTATCTCAATTTAACTTTTTAAAGAAAAGTCATATATGCTGCAAAACGTTGACACTACTACTCTACCGTGTTTGTATCTGTTTTTAGATACCTAATGATTATGTTTGTTGACTGAATTTTAATAGAGGAGTCAATTTGCATCTCCTTATTTATTGTTCCTAAAGTTTTATATTGTAACACATTTTCTAAATGAGAGGGACAATCTTAGGGTTTTAAAATTTTTTTCTCAATGTTCAAGGCCCTTACAACTGCCCTTCATCTACACATGTTCTTCTTGGAAAGTAAACAATAAAACTAAAATAAGATTTCCCTATATACTCTAAGAGTTAGTAAAGACTTTTTTGTAAATCAACTACTGAAGAATTTTTTCTTATATACCATTTTGTTTAATAGAAGAAAAATATTTTAGGTTGATATGCCATAATTTTTAACTTCCAATTTTTTTTGAACTATATAATTCAGTTTTGATAATAGTAATAATAATAGTGATAGTAATAATAATATACGGGGTGACACGTGGGAGACGGACGGTTTTTAATGAAATAATACTCAGCCAACTTTAAAGTTAATGCATGTTTATTTACACAAAATCAAAGCTCATTATTTGCCATTTTAGTTAATAAAGTTATTTTTGGAAAATAATATCATCAAGGATGATCATTTCGAATGCAGGACTCAAGTCTCTTCTCAAAATCCTCCATCACATGGATTAAAATCTCTGCAGGGACGGCAGCAATTTCTTGAATGATTGCATTCTTCAACTCGTCCGAATTTCGTGGTTTGTGGTTATAAACACAGTTCTTAAGGTACTCCCACAGAAAAAAGTCACATACTGACAAGTCGGGAGACCTGAGAGGCCAAGGAACATTGCCAAAACGTGAGATAATCCAGCCAGGAAACATGCGTCTAAGAACTGTCATTGAAGTGTTTGCGGTGTGAGATGTTGCCCCATCCTGCTGGAACCAAACACGTTTTAAATGGATTTGTTGTCTTCTTAGTTCTGGTTTCAAGAATGTTTCAAGCACATGAATGTAACGAACCGAATCAACAGTAACTGTGGCCTCGTTCTCTTCAAAAAAATAAGGTCCAATAATTCCAACAGAGCCAAGAGCACACCAGACTGTTACTTTTTCTGAGTGTAGAGGACGCTGGTGGATAAGGTGTGGATGCTCTGGAGCCCAGTAATGTAGGTTTTGCTTATTCACGGTCCCGTTTAAATGAAAATGAGCTTCATCGCTCATCAATAAAATTTCATTTTCATTCGATCCCAAAATCACTTGCATTCTGTAAGCGAAGTCTTCTCCTACAGCAAAATCAGTTTCTTTAAGTTGTTGAACAATGAGCATTTTGTAGGGATGGAATTTTAATTCTTTATGCAAAATTAGTCTAACCGATTCACGATTGATTCGTAACTCACTAGCATGGCGTCTAGCTGACCGTCCTGGGCTTTTGACTACCGCTTTCCTTACTCTTTCAACATTTTATGGTGTCGTTACACTGCGTCTCGGGCCAGGATGCTTCTTAGCCAGTATGCTTCCAGTCGATCTGAAGTTTTCTACCCATCTGAGGATCGTGTTACGACTCGGAACAGCTCCATGTCGACCGACATTAAACCACGCACGAAACAATTCAATAATAGACTCACAACTTTTCACGAAAATGTCATAGACAAACACTCTACGTTGCAAGTCCCACTGCTCCATAGTGGCTGAGTAAATGGAATGGCGTCTTGTGTGGATCAGAACTATCCCCACCACGGCCACCTCCCACCACCTCAGTACTACGCAGTTCAAAACCATCCGTCTCCCGTGTGTCACCCTGTACTATATAAATAAATAAAACAATAACAATGTTATTATGGTATTTATAAATAAAAGTTAATCATATAACTCGCAAAAGTAAACTACTTCACAAAACAACATGAGTTTGCTCATATGTGCATAGTAATGTGGAATAGTAGCTACAAAGGCTGATAAAATTGTATTGCTTATGGTATATATTGTGGCTTAGAAATTGCTTTGTGTTGGGAAAGAGTGAATAACCCCTTTAACACAATACAGTGCTAAATATGACTATATAGTAAATATAAGATATGCACAATAGGTACACAGGAAAAAACGGGCCAGATTCAGTGGCCCCATAAGTAATAGAGAGTTCTTTATCCTTATTTAATTGCACCAAGTGTTACTTAGCTATTGCATACCAACTACGAAAATAGCCTTTCACTTGAAATTTATGGATTTGGTCTTTCTTAATTATTAAAGTACTTCTTTTATCTTATCATTATTAGTGGAGCCTGGCTTATTTGGCCCTTATGTGGGAGCTGACTCTGATATAATTGTAAAATGTTTCTATGATTGTAATTGTTGTTTAGAAGTAACTTCTAAAAAATTTTCAAAGTTAGTTTAAAAGTATATATATATCTACTTGTGTGTTTTATTGTAGTACATTTGTACTACAGTAGAGGTTACTTAGTTTCTTTCAAAATGTTAGTATTATCGAGATACTGATAGAAAAGTAACTATTTGTGTGCAAGTAATTTCATATAAAATTACTAAAGTTGAATTTGAAGCTGGTTTTATTTTTAATTTATAATCTTAATGCAATGTAAAATTTTTATAAGTAGTTTGGATAAAAATATAAAATGTCTTAAAGAATAACAAATTAGAATGAGTATTTATATAAATTTACTTTTTTCTTTCAACACAAATTTTTTTTAATGACAAAAAAATTTTAAAATAATTTAAATGTTAGAATATTATGGATAGTACTAAAATTGGTAGAGTATATCAATTTTGTGTCAATTCTTTACCAGTTAAAAAAAATTGTTTGACAAAATACTTAGAGGTGATTAAGATATATTAAATTTTTTATATTTGGATCTGTATAGTAATCACAAAAAGTAAAATATACTTATTTTATATGATGTTAGTTTATTTTCATATTATAACGTGCCTTTACAGATTATAAATAGATATTGTATATGTCTTCTAACTAAATAATATAAACCTGATTCTATCAAGAGATTTTATCTGAGGATCTAATATGTAAAATTGTGTTTAGAAAACTATTTATATGGTTATATGTAATTATTGCATTACTGAGTGAATACTTATAAGGTACTCACTCAGTCACCCAATAATTACTTATTTTTTAATTAGTGAATTCAAGTTTATTACAACAAGCAGATTTATTTACATGATATAAAGTTTGGCAAGCACAATTTTATCTAACAATAAATTTACTCAGCATCAACTGAATTTCTATAATCTATTATTATAAAATGGTGAATGGTAGAATTTTGTTATAAATTTAGATAATAGTAGCATGCAGTAGCCTACCAAACATACTATATATGGAGGCTACATATATTCAAGTTTAAGTTTCAAAGTCTTTGCTGGATTTCATGGATAACCAAATTCATATTGTATATATATGAAGTTAGTATATTACTATTGTAAGTAACTTTTCCACCATTAAGTGCAATGATTTTACCTTGAGTGATGAGGCGCCTTTCGGTCACTTGACCATTGTCGAATCACTGATTACTTTTTCTCAATTTCTCTGGTGCGGATGTTCGGTCCATCGTGTTGGTAATTGTTGATGTCATACAGTAACATGATAAATAAAACAATAAAATACACACAGGATAACAAGTGTATGACGTCAACAATTACCAACACGACAGACCGAACTTCCACACCAGAAAAATTGAGAAAAAGTAATCAGTGATTCGACAATGGTCAAGTGACCGGTTAAAAAATACGCAAACAAAACAAAATTGTTTAATATGCTCAGTGTTATTCTTTCAAATTTTCTGAGAACTGACACCTATTTTCATTATTGTATGACATTTGGAGTCCATACATCTTTCAAGGAATAAAAAATAGAGAATTTGGAGTTATTCTTAAACTTAAATTATTTTGCCTAAGACTCAAGTAGGTAAATATTTTTCTCATTGTCATAGAATTTGACAAGTACTTAAAAGAAATTTATTTAAGGTTTTAGCTACTGAAAATATTTTTATATTACCTGGATTTTTGATGTGAAACTAGCATCACCATAACCACTGACTGTTGAAGTGGTTCCATTCTTAGGTTCTTTGGAAGCCAGTTTTATAGGTTTTACACTTTTACCAAACTTAATATCTTTTGATAATACCAGTAATGCTACATCATAACTATAAAAGTAATCAAATTTCTCATGAGGAATGATTTTTTTAACATCAATTAATTGTCCTCCTTTTGAAGTTTCACCACTACCAACACGAACTTGTAATTTTGTATAACTGTTGGAGAAAGAATATTACTAAACAATCTTGTTTATAATTTTAAATTAACAGAAATTAAATTAAGACTGAAGTAAAGAAAATAAAAGGTGCTTTCTATCATAATGGTTAATATATTATACACAAATGTGCTGAAGCTCTAGGGAATTAAAGTTTGATAAATAAAAATGTTTGATTAAAAAAATATAAATCTCAGTAAGTCTTTCATAAATTTGCTCAATCTTTATACATTCAGATATGTGTTAATTTTTTAGGTTCAAATGTAAATGTTTTGCTGTCAGACTACCCATGAGAATTAATATCATTATTCTCTCCAATATGAATTACAAAATTGAATCTTATGTCATTTGTAAAATTGTTATGATTGTAAGCAAAACATCTACTGTTTTAAACACCTAAGGAAATCTGCTTTAAAACAACTGTAAAAACACTTTTTGGCATTTGTACTACAGAGTTCAAGGCCCCCACATGTCTGGCAATACAGTTGTCACATTAAAAAAAAAATATTAATAAAAATACATTAAAAATTACAACATTCATAATTTAAACAAACAAATAGATAGTTCTAAGTTTTATTAGTACTAAACACTTGTAACCTAGTAAACCCATCTTATAACCTAGTAAACCCATCTTGTAACCTAGTAAACCCATCTTGTAACCTAGTAAACCCATCTTGTAACTTAGTAAACCCATCTTGAAAACTAGTAGCTCACATGAAGATGGAATCAATAAATATTTTATTAGTACCATTAACATAGTACATCACTGTAATATAATTGTGACAGTAGCCCTGAATATGTAAAGCCTACAATACGCTTCTGAAATTACAACTGATAAATACAAACCCTTTGTAAATTAAACATTTTGATGCTTAACAGGCTGAGCAGTGAGAGAATTATCTTTCTCGTTTCCATTCGGCCTTAGTACTTCAAGGTCAATAATGTAATGTTACTATTTTTAGCCTTAATGTCCCTTGTAGTGTATACGCAGTAAGGGATATCTCCCCTGTATTGTAGTTCTGTAAGTGCATGTGCAATACATGGATTTGTTTAAGATATGATGACAGGGTAAATAATGGTGTGGTTATTACAGCAATGCAGAGGGAAGTTGATGGCCTACTCGCCGGAATGTATAACACAGCTAACAGTACCATTACCGTTGTAGTAGGTTTGACAGTTGCTAGTGTTGATGTAGTATTGTAGTGAATATCCTCCTAAACCAACTCTCAATTAACTATTTTTAATTTATGTGGAGATCAGCTGTTTAATTTTTATTTATGTTGATTTATTTTTATTTGCTTTGTTGTTGAAAAAAAAGAAAAAAGGCAGATTGAAATATGGAACCATGTGTGTGGGAATTGGAAGTTTAATTATTAATAAGTATTGTGGTTAATGATACATCTGGTAATTATGACCATTCAATTGAAATTATTAATTAGGCAACCATAATGTACGGTACTAAGAATTGAATTGGAAGTTTAATTCTTTGTTTTCACTTACTTTGTTTTGTCTATTATTTAAAATCATTAAAATACATCAATTGGTGACTGTGACAGGATACTTGTCTATTTAGCATTACTAAACAGGGTAATCATGCCGGTAAAATTCGAGCAAATGACAATTGGAATACTGAGAGCAAAATTAGGATCTCTAGGACTCAGTATCAATGCAAACATAGTAGACTTGGAATTATGCCTGCGGCAAGAACTGCAAGACCACGAAATAGACTTGAATTCATTCGAATACCGGAAAACAACGCAATCATCAAACGAGGTAAGCATGATACTGGGCGATTTTAAACAATTTCTTTTTTAAGAAATGTAGAGAAATTACAGGCTCAAAATGTACAAAATTTTAAACAGTTAAAAGATTTAGCCTCAAAACAAAAGGACGAACTTCAAAATGTTGTTGAAGTAATCAGAAAGAAAATCTTACAGTGTCAATTTAATCAATGTAAAAATACCAGATATAGAAAATAAAGTAGATTTTGAAAACCAAGAAAGGGAAACATTAGCTAGTAAATTAGAAAAAAAATATTTACCTAGTATTTACCTTAGTACTAATAAAGAAGTAAATGAAAAACCATGTACTCTAGTCAATACATCATCAACATCAAAAGCTGCACAGGAAGTTAACACATCTAATCAGTCTTCAGCTACAGATTTACAACCAATAATTAAACAATGAATACATTATCATATTCGGTACTACAGTTTGAAAATAAAACAGTACAAGACAAAACCAAGACAGTAATGCTAATGAAAAAAATTTATGCTAATGTTGTGCTAATAAAGTAATGCTAATGTTGAAAACAAAATGCGAGATCTGCAGCAAGCTTCTATTAAGCAGGGTGAATCATTTAATGTAACAAAATCCCAAGAAACCATTCTTCTGTATGGAGTAATGAAAGGGTTTAAGAATGATTTCTTCAAGTGGTTTGATCAACCTAACAGTTCCAGGTGTACAAACAAAACAAGTTTCTCTGGCAATGAATACAATGAATATGCTGAAATAACTGAGATTTATAAATGTGATTCCTACAATAAAACAGTGAAGCTTCCTAGACTAAACCGAGTAGAATTATTGCTTGACACAAGAACAGGACATTGTAAAGGGTGGGGAACAGCCTTTACATTGGTTTGTTGAGCTTTGGGTTAAGCAGCCGGTTTTGTCTGTGACAAGACTGACGATGTTTGGACAAAGATATTTTTAAAAAGTATGGGTACACTGTGATCCATGTGAATGTGTTTTCGATAAACCGCTGCTTTATGAAAACTAAGGAGAAGATCAATTGTGAATTAATCTTGTTATTTTTTCATTGTAATTTTAAAGGAGCTGTATTTGTAAATATTTTAATGCAATTACTTTCTTATGTTTTCTAAAATGGCTTATTCTTAGACAAATATAATTTATATAATTAGACATAAATAAAATGTATAATAAATGTAGGTTTAAGTTTTAAAAATGTCTTATTTCTGTCACTCGGTCGAAAAACATTTGTACAACCTATTATGTAACAATATGGTACACAACCACTGCCAGGTTATGTTTGTCAGTGATTTAATGTTTTTTATAAACTTTGACGGTATGTTTTGTATACAGCTTTTGGAAAATTATGAGTTCGAGATAATTTAAAGATTTATTTTATTCAAGTTTAGGTGAGTTGAGTTTTAGGAGGGATATAAATGTCTTGTATTGAAGAGAATTGTCTCTGTATAATATGATGTTATTGAGATAATATATTCTCCCAGTAAATAATTTTGTTTCGCTGAGTATGCTAAGAAAATTTATGTTTTTTATATGTGCTGTTATAATGTTTCAGAGTGACTGTGGATGATTGAACGTTTCATGAGTAGACCATCTGGTTGGGAGGAGAAGGTGAAATAGTTTTGCTTTGTAATGGTGTAAAACCCGGCAAGCTGGCCTGAGCAACCGGGCGGGTCCACAGGTGGCGGATAGTGGGACGGCCTACAGAAATGTAGGTTACCTGTGAATAAGGATTCCGGAAGGTTTCTGAATATGCAGGCCTGGACCAAGGCTATGGTTCAAAGGTGAGGAATTATCCCTCCTCGTCAGTCAACCGGTTGGGCTTGGTAGAAATAACCGAGTGCTCTGACCGGGGAGACTGGGGTAGTTGGGAATTAAGTCCTCACAATGCTACTCTCACCTCCCGGGTGAACCAAGGGCAATGCGACAGTGAAGTAGGGGCGGGAAACTGCCCAAACGACACAGTTGTAAAAAAGAGAGTAAAGCAGGCTGTTCATCTGAGCAGTTAATAATGTCCTGAACTTGGGGTGTGCTTCAAGGTCAGTGACTGAATACCCAATCCAAGGTGGAAGGCATCGTGCCGAAGGATGAATGGCTGCAGGGTATAAAATGCAGTCCCAAACGATCCCCTTGAGAAACCAGACAAAACCTCATTGTATGTTGTCTTGCCAGGGCAGTGGGGGCTCTGCTCTGGTCGACCGTTATTTCCCCCATACTCGTGGGACTTTAATGGACCAAGTAAGTATAAGAATTAATTTCGAGACTGCACAGACAGTGGGAGCCAACGAGACGGCAAACCGTGAGTCTGTAGCAGATGTGTCAACGGCAACCATCACTGGGGGTGCGGGGGCGGCTGTCAAGCTGCCGACTGCAGAAACCGGTGAAGTGGCTGTAGAGTTGAGCACGATGTCTAGTCCTGGGGCTGCTCTGCGGACCCAGGTGACTGCAAATTAAGCAGAACAATGATCAAGATCCTCCAAGTGAACTTACAGCATAGCAGGGCGGCGAGTGCTGTCGTGTGTAGGATGCTGGACAGGGGAGAGGTGGACTTGGTGCTCATCCAGGAACCATGGATTTCTGGAGGAAAAATATGCGGGCTGGCGACATCTGGAGGTAAGTTGTTGTATGATAAGGACTCCGGTGTTCCCAGGACGTGTATCCTGGTTAGGAGGGAGTTGTGTGCTTTTGTACTAACGAACTTCTGTTGCAGGGATTTGTTAGCAGTGACGGTGGAGCTGCGGGCGGAGGGGGGGATGAAGAGGCTGAACCTGGCCACGGCATATCTCCCCTTTGACTGTGCGGAGGCTCTGCCAACACAAGAGCTGAGGAGCCTGGTCGAGCACTGCGAGGCTGTGGATGAGGAGCTGCTGGTGGGGATGGATGCTAACTCCCATCACACTTCGTGGGGTAGTACAGGTACAAACACTAGAGGTGAGGAACTTTTAGCTTATCTTAGCTCTAAGAATCTACTAGTCCTAAATCAGGGGGAAGAGCCGACGTTTGTCACTAGGGCCAGACAGGAGGTCCTGGACATTATGGTGGCATCGAACCAGATGGCTAGGTATGTACTAAATTGGCATGTGTCGGATGAACCATCTTCTTCTGATCACAGACATATTAGGTATGATATCTCTCTAAATCCAGCCATGCTTCGCCCAACCAGGGATCCAAGAAGAACAGACTGGGACTCCTACAGGAGGGACCTGGGTGTTCGGATTGAGGAGGCTGGATTGGAGTATGGTGGAAGGAGAGAGCTAGAAGACTCTGCCACATTGGTTGGCGAGGCTATAATAGAATCCTTTACCGATAACTGCCCTCTCAGTGAGGGGAGGAAAGTAGGGGATCCGTCATGGTGGAACAAGAAGCTAGCCAAACTTCGGAAGACCACCAGGAGACTCTTTAATAGAGCAAAAAAGAACGGGGAGTGGGACCTGTATAGGAAAACACTAACCGAATACAACAGGGCAATTAGAGAAGCGCGCAGGAAGTCCTGGAAGGAGTTTTGTCATGAGATTGACAAAACTCGGGAAGGGGCACGACTGTATAAAGTGCTCTCTAAGGACCCAGTTAACCCGGTGGGGATGCTAAGAACCCCACTGGGAAATATAACAAAAATGGAAGGGGAAACTGTGGAAGAATTAATCAGGACACATTTCCCTTCCAGTACCCTGAGGAAACTTGGGGGAGCAGACATTGAACCGGTTACCAAACTCTCCACAAGACGTGGTAAGAGGGAGGACTGGGAAGTGGCAAGGAGGATAGTAACTCCACAAAGGGTAAGATGGGCTATTGGCACTTTTAAACCCTACAAATCTCCAGGTCCAGATGGGATCTATCCTGTGCTGTTGCAGCAGGGAATGGATATGCTGGTGCTGGTACTTACTAAATTATACAGGCTAAGCATTGCTCTAGGGCATGTGCCGGCAGCCTGGAAATCTAGTAAGGTGGTCTTTATACCTAAGCCCACCGGTAACCAATCGGAAGGGAAAGGATACAGACCTATCACACTCATGTCCTTTGTTCTCAAGGGACTTGAAAAACTGGTTGATAGGCATATTAGGGGGGGGGGTGCTTTGGCTATCAAACCACTGCATTGGAACCAGTATGCTTACCAACCGCGGAAATCTTGCGAGGGAGCCTCTCCATCAAGTGGTTGGTAGGATTGAGCAAATGATCGCCAAGAAAGGTTGTGCCATAGGTGCCTTCCTCGACATTGAAGGGGCTTTCAATAACCCCTCCGTGGAGACGATGGTAAGTGGTGCAAGACGTCATGGAGTGGATGCGACCACTTGTGGTTGGATAAGTTCCATGTTAACAAACAGAAGCATTTCTGTAGAGGTGGCAGGGGAGGTCAGAAGGGCGGAGACAAGTCTGGGCTGTGCACAGGGGGGGGGGGGGGTTCTCTCTCCTCTGTTGTGGTGCCTAGTGGTTGACAACCTTATTGAACTCCTGAATGAACAGGGGTACTTCTGTCTAGGATATGCGGACGACATAGTTGTCCTGATCCTGGGCAGATTTCCTGATACAGTCCTTGAGGTAATCAGAAATCCTCTACGACTGATTGAAGAGTGGTGTAAAAAGGAGAACCTTAGGGTAAATCCAAAAAAGACTGCTCTCATTAACTTCACCAGACAGCGAAAAGATCTGACGACCAGGATGCCCCGCTTGTTTGGTGAATACCTTGAGTTTGTGGGGGAGGTGAAGTACCTGGGAGTTACTCTGGACAGGAAACTCACCTGGAATCCACATCTTGAGAGGACAGTTAACAGGACCAAAAGGGCACTGATGACTGTGAGAAGAATGGTGGGTAAGAAATGGGGACTGAAGCACTGGATGCATCTCAGGGCACTGGAATCAATGATGCACTGGATGTATCTGAGGGTGATAAGACCTATGATTACCTATGGAGCTCTGGTGTGGTGGACAAAGGCCAACCAGGCACAGACAAGAGCTAAACTGAGCTCTATCCAGAGATTGGCCTGTCTGTGCACACTGGGAGCGATGTCAACTACACCAGGTGCAGCAATGGAAGTAATGCTTAACCTCCCTCCCCTTGAGCTTGTCCTTAGGGGAGAGGCGAGGCTAGCAGCATGGAGACTGCGCAACTCGAGCAACTGGGCTAACCTCCCAGATGTCTCGGGACATATGAGTATCGAGTGCGTGGTCAAAGAACCCGTCTTGGAAATGGGCAGCGACCACATTACTCGAATGTTTGCACCTGACCAGGTCCACCAAACTGTGATGGAATGGTCAGGGACATTAACATCGGGAGCTCAGATCTGGTACACAGATGGCTCCAAGATGGACTTCGGCACTGGAGCGGGGGTGTATTGTAAAAACCCAAGGGTAGAACTAGTTTTTTCCTTGGGGAGGCATACCTCTGTCTTTCAGGCCGAAGTATATGCTATAAATGCCTGTCTGGGAGAGATAGCGAGAAGGGAAACACATGGGGCCCGGATTGCTATTTTCTCCGACAGTCAGGCAGCAATTAAGGCACTAAACGGACACGTGGTCACCTCGGCCATAGTCAGGGAGTGCCTAATTAACCTACAAGCTCTGGCAAGGCACAATCAAGTCAAGATTGGTTGGGTGCCAGGGCATAGGGGAATACTTGGAAATGAAGCCGCAGATGCGCTGGCCAGGGAGGGGTCCTCGACTCCCCTGATTGGACCGGAACCTGCGGTGGGTATTTCCAAATCCATGGTCAGGATGACAGTGCGAAGGTGGATGGCTGAAAGACACTGTGAGCACTGGATCAGGGCCGAAGGGATGAGACACAGTAAGCTAACCCTTAGGAGACCTTCCTTGGGGCTGCAGAAGAGTCTCATCTATCTGTCTAGGCAGGAATTAAGGATAGCCACAGGACTACTCACGGGACACTGTGGACTAAGGAAACATTTGCATAAAATGGGTATCTACAAGGATGAACCAGTGTGCAGATTGTGCGGGCAGGAACAGGAGACTGCCACACACATTATTTACAGATGTGGAGTACTTGCTGAGAGGCGCTTCAACCTCTTTGGTGATGGAACGGCTTTGGTGGATGCTGAAGGTAAAACTCTAGTCAGGAAACTCCTAAACCTGGTAAGAGGGAAGGGGTTATTTGACTAGATCAGGGAGGTAAGTACAATATACCTTAAGGTAGCAGTGCTTCGGGCAATTCAAACCCGCTCCCAAGTTTTAAAAAAAAAAAAAAAAAAAAAAAAAAAAAAAAAAATGGTGTAAAAGAGGTTCATTATTTTGATACTATGGTTTTGTGATATATTGTTTTGCTTAATTTTTTAGTAAATAAAAATTTAATTAAGCAAAATTATGGTTAGACAAGCAAGTTCTAAAAAAGTATAATAACAAGTGTTTCAAGATTTTATCAATGTTTTTTTTTTATTACAAATTAAAAAAACTATATAAAATAAATGATAAGGTTACCTGTTGACCAGAAAAGCAGATGTCAAAATAAATTTCTTCCCAACTATTGTACCAGATCCCAATAATAAATTATTATTGTCAAAGATAGAAGCCTAAAAAAAAATAAAATTTTGTGTAGAACAAAACAAGCAAATGAAAAGGTTGAATGAAATGTTATAAATTTATCATCGTATCTTATTCAACATTACCTGATATGGAAAACTTTTTATTTGTGCTGGCGTACCTCCAGCTATGCCAAGGCCAGTATTAACATCCATAATGTGATATCTTGGAAAAGGTTTAGAAAAAGGAATTTTGTGAGATGTAGCAAATACAACTCCTAAAACATTTTAATTTGTTTGAACAATTAATCAATTATACAATTAGTAGGATTTTACACAATTCACAATTAAACAATTTGTATGAATAGATTAAACAATCATACAGGTGGATTATGAATATAAAACATAATAGGTTAGAAAAATTATATTTCAAATAATTGATATATTTTAAAATATCTAAAATTCACTTCTGAAATATAAAGTTTCGTAAAAGTAGTACTTATACTTTGTATGAAGGTCACATCAGGAAATGAAACTCTCGTTAGATTAATATGTTATATATCGATTACAAAAGTTTAAAAAACTGTTAAAAAATATTACACAAACTCATAGGAGCAACAAACATTATATACAACTAAACAATAAAAATATATGAGTATTAACATGTCTCAAAAACATACTTATCACCAAATTACTTTATAATTTTGGATATAATCTAAGGTTTCTTTTTAAATCTGTAATGTGTTATCATCACAAATTTGTTGCAGATATCAACCTGTGGTACATTTTTCATGTTGTTTGTTTCCTTTTAAATGTAAGAGGTGATGATAAATCATATTAATAGAAGCAGAGTTCTAGCAAGATATTACAGCATTTTTTGTGTTTATTTGACATTATTAATTTTTTAAAACTTATTTCATTTTAACAATGTTGTTTAGTAATAACCAAGTTTGTATACATCAGTAAAATTTACAATTTTCTTACAGGTGATAAGAAACTACATACTTACCTACTTTTTTACTATAAGTGACAGTAACCATTTAAATGAGACAAAATATAGTATAATGGCTAGTTTCAAGGTACAAAAACTTAATAAAACTTCTATAATCTTTTAGTATAAATAATTGGAACACTTCTTGTTGTTATTTACTTTCTTGTTGTTTTTGTTCACGTAATTAAACTATTCAGAGTATGACTAACATGTTGATAGCAGCTGCAAGTGTTGCAGTCTAAATCCAGGATTACAATATATGTACAAATAGATTTAACATAAAATGTTCATTCATTGAAAATAAGATGGTTTCTTCCACACTTATATCTTAATCAGACAATGATAACTTTTTTAAGGTTTTTGCTAACTATAAAACAATAAAATAACTTAAAAACGTAACTTTAAATGCATGAAAGCTTGAATAATTCCATAGTTAAAATCATTTTTGAAAAGAAATAAATGTTCTCCTAAAAATTTATTATTTATTTCCTTCAAAAATCTCACAAAAGAATTTGTTCTATTTTTATTTTAACAGTAAACTTATACGTTTTATGCTTTGTGGATACATTATCTAGTTCTTTATAAATTTGTTCTCGTATTTTTATTGATATTCACTTGATATGGTAATGCGAGATCTGGTCTCAAGAAGGTAAATAGCTACTTTCCTTCTATATAATCGTTTCTCTAAGAATAGAGATAGTTTAATTCTTCACACAAACTTATGATATCCAACCTAATTACTATAGTGTAGGGTTTGTTTTTTCAAATTTATATCTATTAAGTTTTTGGGTATACTTTCACTTTGTAGTTTAAGTACCCATTAAGAAAGGATTTTGACAAATGTTGGTATAAAAGGGCAAAAATTGTGAGTAGTTTTATTGATTTAAAAATGAACAGAATCTTAACTATAAGAGGTATTGACTTGAAATTTGTTTGCTAGAAAAATGATACTAAACAATCTTTAACACCAAAATAATGTAATGGTACTAGCCTATTTATAACTTCCACTTCAAAATATTACAAATGAAAGTAAAATTAATAAGAATAACGGCAAGAGAGAATCACTTTGTATTCTTCCCATAACAATGATATCGTCAGATTTTTTTTTTAAATTATAAATGTATGCTACCTCTTACAAATGTATGCTTGTCATGATAATAATTAATTAATAGTCAATACAGTCTTTAACATTTGTAGGGATAAATATGAAAGAAAGATATTTTGTTTTTGTTAATTTCACATTGTCTCCTCTAGAATGAGTTCAAATTAAAGTTTATTTACTTTAAAACCCAATAAAATAACAAAGAATATAGTTTATGAAGAAATTATGCACCATAGTCTTATAATTCTATTATTTGGCTCTTATCCAACTTGAGCTACTAGTTTATACTAAAACACTTGATCATATTTTGATATGACAAATTTTCTTTGATCGGTGATGATGGTCTTTTCAGAAGATATATCCATGTTCAACTCAAACCTTAACTGACTTCTTGGTTGTTTTTAGGCAAGAGTGAGGTGGAGTAAGGGAGTGGATTTAGGATGGGATATTAGGTGATTTTCTAGTTGAGTTTTGGGGCTTAAGATGTGAAAAACAGTATGTGAATTATAATTTAATTGGGTGTTGAATATCTATGCTAGGTGTAGCTTGCAATGTTTGTATAAATCTATTGGTTGGTTGTGTGGTATTGGCAATTTTTATTTTGTTCAAGTAGAATTTGTAGGTTTGATGCTATGTATCTATAGCAAAGATCAATGTAGTGTTATTGTTTGTAAGAGCTTCTATGGGTTTTTGGTAACATTTGTAAAATGACCTTTCTGTTTCCCCTATGCATAAACTGGGGCACAAACTGCAAGTTAGTATATATAAGCCCGCAGAGTTGTAAATATCTTTATTTATAATGTTGGGTTGAGTTTAAACTGTTTGTTGAAGTTATTGCATGTGGAGTAAGCTGTTTTGTAATTATATTTACAAAACATATTGGTTACTTTATGAATTTTGGATGATCTGTTAGTTCTTTTTTAGTATGGTAGTATTAGTGTTGGTGGATTTTTGCTATATGTTTAATTTGTAGCAGAGTTGTAAATATCTTTATTTATAATGTTGGGTTGAGTTTAAACTGTTTGTTGAAGTTATTGCATGTGGAGTAAGCTGTTTTGTAATTATATTTACAAAACATATTGGTTACTTTATGAATTTTGGATGATCTGTTAGTTCTTTTTTAGTATGGTAGTATTAGTGTTGGTGGATTTTTGCTATATGTTTAATTTGTAGCAGAGTTGTAAATATCTTTATTTATAATGTTGGGTTGAGTTTAAACTGTTTGTTGAAGTTATTGCATGTGGAGTAAGCTGTTTTGTAATTATATTTACAAAACATATTGGTTACTTTATGAATTTTGGATGATCTGTTAGTTCTTTTTTAGTATGGTAGTATTAGTGTTGGTGGATTTTTGCTATATGTTTAATTTGTAGCAGAGTTGTAAATATCTTTATTTATAATGTTGGGTTGAGTTTAAACTGTTTGTTGAAGTTATTGCATGTGGAGTAAGCTGTTTTTTAATTATATTTACAAAACATATTGGTTACTTTATGAATTTTGGATGATCTGTTAGTTCTTTTTTAGTATGGTAGTATTAGTGTTGGTTGATTTTTGCTATATGTTTAATTTGTGAGTTTGTCAGTAAGTCTAATTAATAGATCAAGGAAGTAAAAAAAGTTGTTAATTTCTGCATCTAACAGTGTCCAGAAAAAGAAATAATTCCACACAATAGCAAAAACACATAAAACAAATTAAACAGACAACTCCTAAACTAAACTCCTTACCAAAGTTCCACAAATATCTCGACCTTTTTCTATGGTAAGATTAAGAGTATATATGAACCTTAATTATCCACACTAGTGCCTGTAAATAAATACAGTAGCCTGATGGAATTTACATATATTTTACAGTGTTGCAGTATTTCTATCAGTGCCTACAGAGTATAAGTATACTTTAAAAATAAAGTACTTTTTGTTATTATTTTTAAAAAATCAATCAAATAAATCAATAAATATTTGAAATATTGATATTCATTACACAGGCTATAAGATGCTTGTAAAGCTATCTGTGTGTAAGGATGACACTTCTAGCTTTAGTTGTAAAATATATTTTCATATATATTTATGTTCCCATAAGTTTTACTCCCATCTTGTAATAGAAACATTGGGGGATGGAACCCCTTGGATAATAATTGGAGGGGTTCAATTGGAGTCGGTGCTGCTGGATAGACAAGAAGACAGTCCAAACCCTCTGGTAATTATTAGCTACAAATTAATTTAGGAATACCTAATTTTTATCAATGAATAAATTTTCTACTGTCATAAATAAATAAATAAATTTACAACATTTTTATGTTGAAAAGTCTAAATACCTAGCCATCTTTAAAAGCTCCTGTAAGATACAAACTAGTAATTAATATTTAGATAACACGAAATAGGTGAAGATGATGAATATTTAGATATTACAGTAAACAGTTATTTCAACTATTTATAGATAGGTATAAAGAGTAATCACTTTATTATCTCTAGGAAACATTATAACTCGGAAACAACTGAACAAGAAAATGAAGATGGAGTATTTTCAAAAGAATTAAAGATATAATGTGGAAGGATAAATATTTAATTATCAAAGCCAAAACATGATTGTACAAAAAATGATTGTACCCTGAGCAGAATTACTTGTAGAAACAATACATCCTACAAGCAAAACAAACTAAGTAATTAAAAACAGCAAAGATGAGAAACCTAAGATGTTTAAAAGACAAAATGATCATATAAGAAATAAGAAATTGAAACATAAGAGTGTAATGTGACCTGAAAGGTAAGTTTGGAGAAAGACAGAAGAAAATGGAACAAACATATTACTAGGATGTTGAAATTAGCACATGACAATAAACCCAAATAAATCAGACAGATGAGGAGACTTCCAATATAATAGCAAGCAGAACATCTCTTTCATTAGAATCTTCTTAAAGAATAAGAACGATAAAAAAAAAATAGAGAATGTAATACAAAAACTTCCCCTTGTTTAGTTTCTTTGAATTTAATATAATCTTAAAAGTTGTAACAACTGCAGAAGGGTAGTTATACTGAATATATTTCATGAATGTTTATGTCCATGATGTTTGGCAAAACTTTTATGCTGCTAAATAATTTATGGTTTTCATAAACGTAAAACTAAAGCAATAAAAAAAAAAATTATCTCATTAGGTTTTACTTATAATAATATTTTCAAATTTCATCTACTGCAGATAGTGCTTAAATACTGTAATACAAATATTGATACCAACTTTACACTTACCAGATAGAAATACTGTTAAATAAAGTAGAAATAATTCCATTTTTACAATGAATATTAAGGGAAAAAGCTGTTGAGGTTTTATAGCTCTGATTTATCTGCATTAGAAGTGAGAGTGGGATTAAAGTATTAAGTAAAGTTATCACAAACTTTATCTTTTCTTGAAGCATTATTTTAAAACTTTTTGAATTTCTTAAATGTTGTTGAAAATAATTGATCCAAATCAATTGAAGGGCCATGGGGAAGAACGATCGTAGTTCCCCGCACCAAAAGTTTCAGTATTGTATTTTTTAAGTTTGAAGTCGATTAAATAAACTATAAAAGGTATGAAAAAAATGTGTAAAGCTTGTTATGTTGTAGCACATGATTTATTATACATTAGCAGACATAAAAAACACTTGTAACATATCCAACTTAGAAAATGGATTTTGTAAACCAAAGACACGTGGACTTTGATCGTTTTTTCCAGTTACTGAGGTTCATCAATTGGTGGATCATCTACGTATTCGATATCGTCTTCTTCTTCTTCGTTTATCTGAGAGGCAGGAACCAGTGAATCGTAGAATGCTTGAGAGTTGGGATTGGTCAAGAACTGTTTTAAGTGTATTAGATTTTTCAATTTTGCAGCTTTAATGGGCACATTTCCACTGTAAAGTTCTTCCAGAGCATTTTGCTGGCTAGGCGTTCTTGGCTTCTTTTTATCTTTGCCTTGGTTTATAACAAAAGCTGCTTTCAAATAGCTTCCAAAGTAGTTTGGCTTGTGCATCACGTTGGCTGTTTTTGAACAATTTTCAAAACTCTGATTGGCCTTGTTTGCATAGGACACTTTTTAACATAATTGCCAGAAAGAAAGTTTGTCCAATTTTCAAATTTGACTTCTTTAGCACATTCAATGACTCTAAAAGGTGAAGGTTTGATTCTGCTATTTTTTATAACATCCCTCCAGTCATCGGGTGTCTCAATGTATGATTTGATATTAATAAGGCTCATATCCTTATCTCCCTCCATATAAGAATGGCCTCTCATAAAGAAAACTACTTTAACAGTTTCAATGTATTAACCATGTAGTGTAGGAAACGCATTACTGTAAAGTTCTTATTTTAGCCTGCGCATGAGTCACAGAAGATAACTAGATGTTTCACTGTTGGGCTCAAAATATGCTCAAAGTAGTGTTTAAGCATAGAGCAAACATCATCAGCCCCCTTTTTTGCAACACTCTCATCATAAGTGTAAAATATTGAAGTTGAGTCTGACAAAGCATGAATGTTAAAATAAAATGAAATTCTATTGGCGTCGATAGTACACATCTGATGTTGTAATATTAGGAGTAGGCAAATTTTTCTGATAATCAACAGTAATTGCCTCAATTTCTTCATTTTTGTTGGATTGTTTACGACAGTTTCTATTGATTGAATAAAACTTTTCACTTCTAGCCAAATGCATTTTTTTCTCGCCTTTTTTTTATCTAGATCTACCACTAATGAAGTTTTAATTTCTTCGTCAGAAGCCTTGGTAATTTTATCTTCTAACACAGAAATCTCTGATTTCATTATGTCACAACCACTACATGTATCTTTCCGAGGATAACCAAATGAAATATTAAAGATACCATCAAAGTTACCATCACTCTTGCCTGCCTGCGCGTGGACTCAGATCGTTTTTGCCCATCAGCTCCAATCTTTCCCCGTTATAACTCAGTGACTATGATCTTACTTGCCAAAATGATGTTACAGGGAAATACTGTCTCCAATAATGTACACGTTTCCATGGTAACCTGTGTTTGGCATTAAAATGGACTTTGATCATTCTTTCCTGTGGCCCTTCAATTGTTTAGTTACTTTATTATTATTTATTTTTTGAGTTAGATTCTAAAGATAAATCTTGTTAGTTTAAGTTGAGAGTTCTTTTTACAACCCAGAACCTTATAAAGGTATATTCGGAAAGTAAAGGCACAACAAAAATTTAAACATAAGTAATTATTTAAAAGAGATTTAAAGTTCCTATTATTAAATTATTTAAAATTCCCACCTGCAACAGCAATCCTAAAAACAGAAACAATTCATCCTTAGTAAGGTCTTTAAATGTGTAGATTCATGACCCTGGGTTTGTCGAAGGGCCACATAATAGTTTCAGAGCGTATTGATTCGTTGCTTGGACGATTGCAAGAAAATAATGTCCAACAAAAGCCTAAAAACCGCAATAAGGGGTCAAATCAGGAATATGCACTAAAAACTTTTCTTTACAAGTAAATGGTATATATCCCATGCCAATTGCGCTGTGGGGCTGCCATCAGGGTGAGTTTGCTTAGTAGTCAGGGTCGTCAACCTCTAACTCATTACAAATTATACTTTTGCTATAACTTGCAACCAGACAAATGTCTGGTCGCCAGTAATAGTAAAAGTGTAATTTGTAATTTACAAACAGCTCGTCATGAACAGCAACAAGATTTTGAACTCTAACTCATTCATTTTGTACTCCTCATCGCCTAATTCTATGAAAAGATTTTCGGCGCCTTCATACTTAGACGAGTCTGTTGACAATTGTCGCAGGGTATTTGGTTGAGAACTACCCCTACTAGGTCGAGAAAACTCAATATTCATCTTTAAAATATTTTTAAAAAACTATATCTCAAACAACAAAACGAAAAAAGACCGGAGATAAAAACGAACACTTGTAAAATGTCACTAAGATAATTCCTGAGGAACGACAAAGACAAAATTCACTTCTACCATGTGCTAGAAGCACACTGAGCCATTGAATTAACGATGAACAGATAGTAGAGATCCCTATCACAAGCATCTGGGGATGCGCCACCATGGCTGGGATCCCAACCATCCGCAGTCAACATGTTAATCCCACTATTTATCTATAAATGTTCAATATTTTAATACTCATTTTTATGTGGCAAAAAAAACTTTTCAAAGAAAAAAAACTCTTGTTTAGGGGAAGTTATAAAGAATAAGTTTTATTAGGATTATTGTTTAAAAAACTTTGGTTCTGAGTTTGACAGACTGCAAGTCGATATTCTCAGTATACTTGGGAGGATCTTCGTAAGGAAAAGTAATGAAACAAAGTGTAGTGTTTTTGAAGCAAAATAGTCTTTGATTGTATCTCATTAAACCTTGACCAAATAAATATTGACATTTTGTAATTTTTTAAATAAAAAATTTTCCTTTAAGCAAAACGTTTGCACTTTTTTACTCCTAATTTGCAGTAATGTTACCTAATAAAAATGCGTCTATGTTTTATATTAGTTTAATATTATGTTAAATTACGTATCATACAATGGATAAGGAAGATATTTGGTTATTATTTTTTAAATTTTATAATTGAAAAATGAAAAAATGGTCTTGAAAAAGGATCATATTCTGTAAGGGATTTAGTTAGTTGTATGCTATAAAAAATTATATGTGTATATATTTACATATCACAATGCCTTTGTATTATATCAAGGAATGTCACTAATTAAATAATTACAGTATTCATACATTTTTTTCTCAGAATTTTATTATTTTCCCCCAAAACTCGAAGTTTTTGGAATTCCTTAAAACACCCTACTCAATTCACTTATTCAATTAATAAATAAATGTATTTAATACAGTATAACAAAATAAATATTTTAATCGTAACAGAGAAAAATTTTATATAATATGGCACTAATTATGTGACAAATCGAAATTAGTAATAATATTGTTGTTATATTTGCATCACCAATTTTTTTACTATAATTGTAATCAGAAACATCCCCGTTTCCTTATCTCTCTCTTTATAACAGCGATGAGTTATAAAGCATTAAAAGTTAATACAGGAACTGAGGAAAAATAGGCTTTAGTGGCAGATCAGGATTTTCTAGAGGTTCATAGCCTTCCAGATATAATGTGACAAAGTGTATGTTGTAAAAAAATATAAGCATAAAATAAAAAATATAAAGGGATGTACCTATATCACAGCATTTATAGACTTTCTAGAAAATATGGTTCAGAGATTTTTTTTCAACATTTACTATTTTTTTAGGAGTTATTTTATTACGTTTAGAGAACCACAAAAAAAAACAGGTAACAATTTTCCCTGTAGCATTTGGGCGTAAATTCGTAGTAATTACTTTTAACTTTTACATATTCACATTAGTAGAGTATAACCGAACCAAAGATTTAAATAACGATGAAATTTGTGTCATCAAGAGCCTCGTGAATCACGGACTTGCCATTTCAATCTTCTGGCGTTTTCAATTCGTCAATGAGACCAATCATAATAGTAAACGTAAATAGTAACAATCTCAACTGGAATTGTATATGCATTTGAACTTCTGTTTGTTAGCATGAATGTTATGTGGTTGGGCATTTTCGAGATTTGAATTTGTAAAATGAACGGTATTTGTGTCTGATTTGTCTAAAAAAGTGTTCACTGTTGCTGTAAACTTATTGTTGTGCTTGTTTATTTGTAACATCTATAATGCCTAGTTATAGGACTAATATTTTAAAGTTTGAAGCAAAATAAATTACTTTGGAAATGAAGAGGAACATTAAAAGTGTTTGTAAATTTTGTTTATTAGGAATTGTAACTATTTTTACAACAGTTGTTGTATTTCATTATGTTAGGCCACCAAAGGATAATATTCATTTTGAAAATTTTAGAGGTATTGCTCCAGTAGAAAAATTAATCAGAGCTAGACAAGCAAATGACATTAAATCGAATTTAGTTTCTAAACAAAATATAGAAAAAATTGACTGGCACAATTATGCACAGATAGCAGAAGAAAAGCAAAGAACAGGTTAGTAAATAATTCTCTAATTTCCTTAGAATAATTTGCAATAGTTTGTTACAGTAATGATATAAGTTAGAATAAAAAAGTAATTAATTCTTTATAGTTTTTTTATTCCTGACTTTTTTTTATGAAGCAGTAAATATTTTTCTAATGTGTCAAAAATTTATGTATAGAAAAGTTATTAATTAATCACTAGGTATTAAAACTAGATGCCCAATATTATAAAATCCCATTAGTTACCTAGTTGTCATGTATATTCTCAACTAAATTATACCTGTTGATTTAGAAATGTTCAGGGACAAAGGAAACATTACAAGGTAGGTGTTGATGTTCTAAAAATTGGTAATACTTCACTAATTGCAGCCCACTCCAATTTTTTATATAAGTTTGTTTTATGCTAAAATTACATTGTGTTATGTATATATTCAACCGATTTATTTATGGCAATGTCAACTTGAATGATACGAGTTACATATAGTTTTATATACTACGTACAAAATGTGTTTTATGTACTACATCACATAGTAATGTGTTGTACTACGTACAACATTACCATATACCTACATTAAAATATACCTATGAAGTAACAAGTCAGGATAGATTTGGTTATAATTTTATTCTACATTACTATCTACCTATATTAAAGTATACCTACGAAGTATCCAGTCAGGATAGATTTGGTTATAATTTTATACAACATTACTATCTACCGATATTAAAATATACCTATGAAGTATCCAGTCAGGATAGATTTGGTTGTAATTTTCTGCATTGGCTATAAGTCTAAATATTTACCAAAATTACAACCAAGTCTATCCTGACTGGATACTTCGTAGGTATACTTTAATGTAGGTAGATAGTAATGTTGAATAAAATTATAACCAAATCTATCCTGACTGGTAACTTTGTAGGTATATTTTAATATAGGTATATATTAATATTGTAAAAAATTGCAACCAAATCTAGACATAGTGCAGTGCGCTGTAGCTACTGCGTGCCCGGTTTGTGCTATAGGCCTACATTCCATTACAGCCTAACATTTACAATGAGAAAAAAAGTAACTTTCCGTATTTTCCGCAGAAAAAAAGTTGATATACGTGCTCTACATATTAAAGCGAGTAATTAAAAAAAAAAAAATTTTAAAACCAACGTCATTAAGGCTATATTTTTACACATTACCTTTCTAAATGCAATCAATAATAGAGAAATAGTTGTACCTGGGAGTGTAGAAGTCTTTAGAAATCTGAAATAAATAAAACTTGGTGGAGACACCTAAACAATTTGAAATTTTGAACAAAGATAGAAATTACTTCGTTTACAATACATAGACAATTTTTTAATATCATGTTTTTTTATGAGGCAGAGCACTATGTTGAACTGTATTAAAATTATAGTTACAAAGTTTCTGGTTCTATAGGTTTAGTTATAAAAAAGTCTGATGAGTGCTGTACCTTCATAAGTGAAATGCAGTTAATTTTGGTATATGTTTCTACATTGCTGCACAGAACACAGAGGTCACATTTAACATTTTTAAGCATTTTCTCTTTTAAAAATCAAATCTGTGTTGGCTGTAAACTTTTTTAGCTATTCTTGAATTTTGTAGTCCATTACGTTCGGTGAATCTTATTAATCACTTAAACAATAGTTTATGACTAATCGAACTTTAAATCTAGTAAATTTGTTGAAACTTACTGAGAGAACGTTTTCGATCGCTATGTGCCGATCTTCATCAGTGTCTTCTGCTTGGAGATGTTGAGTCAAGCGGTGATGGTTTTAAAGGTAGGTTTTCGATAGTATCAAAGAGTATGTGTGATTTGTGTTGTGTTTGTTCATTTATTATGTTTGTATTTTGTGTTTTTGTGTGTCTGTAAATTTCATATTGTTCTATTGTGTTGAGATGTGGTCCTTTTTTGTTGATGTGTAGGTTTTCTAAATTATGATAAATGTCTGTGTATTTGTGTCCTGTTTCTTTTAAGTGATTGTAAAATGTTGAGTTGGTGTTCTGTTTGTGTTCTTCGACTCTTTGTTTAAAGCTGCGACCTGATTGTCCAATGTAGAATTTGTTACATTTGTCGCAGTTCAGTTTGTATATGCCTGGTGCTTGTAGTTTATCTTTGTTCAGGGTGTCTAGTGACAGGGAAAACTGGGAAAACCTGGAAAAGTCAGGGAATTTTAAGATTCTGGAAAATTCAGGGAAAAGTCAGGGAAAATTTTAAAAAATCGGGAAAATATTTATTTTGATTAGAAACAAAACTAGTGGCTATTGCTCTCGAATATTTGGTATTGTAAGCCAGCGGTTTAGGGGCAGGGCAGTCAGGAAATAACACTTCTTTATTTAGATGCCCATTATTTATTTGATAAGCCCGTTGCTATGACCTCAGGACTTATGTCAATAAATATTAAACGTGTCGAGTTGGTACAGCTGGGAAGTTTTAGCCTGGACCGTGGCCTTGGCTTTGGGGTGCGCAGTGGTTCTGTTATCATATGGACAGGTGGGGATAACAGATAACTCAGTCTGTTTCTGACCACACAGAACGCTGTGTAAACATTCGTAGCCAGCTATTTGTCTAGACTCGTGATAGTATGTGTTTTATTGGACTTTGATTATTTTTACACTGTTTATTTCAACATGGAAGGTTCCGGTTTTCATTGCTGTAGCGGGCAATCACGTCATGCAGATGTCGTCATTACCTTCCCTCCTTCCTTAGGATAAATATAAACTGAAAGATGAAGTGACAGAAGCAGAGATTATATGGTGCGTAAATTTAGTAATGCAACACTTCTTTACGCAATGCAGAAGGTAGTGTGTGCCTCTTTCCAAGGATGTTCCCTGATAGCACCATTGCACAGAACATAAGATTGCGGAAAGATAAAATTTCCTATAGTGTTGTATTCGGTTTATCAAATTATTTTAAATTCAAATTTTAACTATGTAATTGGCTTTGATGAAAGTTTAAACAAAATATCACAAAGAGCCCAAATTGATTTGAGTGTTAGGTATTGGGATGCAGAGATGGATGAAATGAAAGCTCGATATTTTGGTTCTGTGTTCCTTACAGACACAAAAGCAAAAGAGTTACTCAATTAGCTCTTAAAAGGTGTTCAAAGTTTGGATTTATCCAAGATCCTTCAGATATTAATGGATGGGCCCAATGTAAACTGGGCTTTCTATAGACAGAAAATGACCGAGAAAGATAGAAGAGCAGCTGAGAAGAGGAAAAATAATATTCAGCTGAAGGAACTGGAAGCTAAAAAAGCAAAAGTGATGTCAGTTGCTACAAAAGAAATAGAACTTATATCTGAAGAGATTGAAAAACTAAAGCAAAAAAGCTAAGACAAGACAGTTGTATAAATTTGTTTATATTCTAAGTGTTATAAATATAGTGTAAATACAATTTAGAAAAGTCAGGGAAAACTCAGGGAATTTCTTCAAGCTATTTTACTAGACACCCTGGAAAAGTCAGGGAATTTTTTCAAGCTATTTTACTAGACACCCTGTTGTTGTTGGTGTTGTGTTGTATTTTGTATTGTAACTTGTTATTGGTTTTGTATGCTATTTTGTAATCTATTTTTTGAAATTTGCAGGCTATTTTTGTTGTTGTTTTGTTTATGAATGGTAATATGATGTATTTGTTTTCCCTGTCTTTAGTGTTAATTTTAGTGTTTTTTTTTGTATTTTGTACCATAGTTTGTCTATTATTGTGGTGTTGTATCCATTTGTGTATGCTAAATATTTAATTGTGTCTAGTTCTTTGTTTATGTTTTCTTGTGGTCATTGGGACTTCTTTAAGTCTATGGAGCATGGATCTGAAGGCAGCGTGTTTGTGTTGGATAGGGTGGTTTGAGGTGTTGTGGATAAGTGTGTCTGTCGTTATGGGTTTCCTGTAAATGTTGAAGCTGTGTTTTTGTGTGTGGCTTTTTGTTATGGTTAGGTCAAGGAAGTTTAGGGATCGGTTGGTTTCAATTTCTGAAGTGAAATGGAGGTTTGGGTGTATTTTATTAGTGTAGGTGAGGAGTTTTTCACATTGACGGGAGTTGCCTCTGTATATTGTTATAATATCATCTACATATCTGTGCCAGTAAATAATTTTGTGTGTATTGTTTGTGAGTATCTTGGTTTTTTCTATGTGTTGAAGAAAAATTTTGCTCAGGGCGCTACTGATAGGACTCCATGGGTAGGCCATCTGGTTGTGAATAGAAGTTTGAGTTGTGGGTGAAATAGTTTTGTTCGGTGATGATTTGGAGGATGTTTATGATTTCGGTAACATGGGTTTTAGGTATGTTGTTCTGTATTCATTAGGTGTCTAAGTCACTTAAAAGAGAGAGGACACAAATATACAGACATTTATCATAATTTAGAAATCCTACACATCAACAAAAAAGGACCACATCTCAACACACTAGAACAATATGAAATTTACAGACACACAAAAACACAAAATACAAACATATTAAACGAACAAACACAATACAAATCACACATACTCTTTGATACTATCGAAAACCTACCTTTAAAACCATCACCGCTTGACCCAACATCTCCAAACAGAAGACACTGATGAAGATTGGCACATAGCGATCGAAAACGTTCTGTCTCAGTAAGTTTTAACAAATTTACTAAATTTAAAGTTCGGATAGTCATAAAATATTGTTTTTAGCTATATTTTGATGAAGTTAAAGAAAATGATCGGTTTCATATAAGAAAAAATATTTTAAAGTTTTAAGTGTATTGTGAAATGGCTATTTATATGTGTTGTTTTCAATATTTAAAATTTGTTTAGTATCACTATCAAGTTTAATTATTTGTTCATGTTAAAGACTTAATGCAAAGTCATGTACAATTTTATGCCAATATCTGTTGTATGTATCTTTTGTTTAAATCTTTATTCTAATTTCAATTGCAAAGCAATCATCTTCAGACAAAACTTATACAAAAATAAATAACTTAATAAACAACTTATAAAATAATATACAACTAAAGTTATTTTTGTAAATAATTTCCTTTGAAGATAGTTGCTTTGCAATTGAATGAGTATAAGGGTTGAAATAAAAAGTTTTATTTGTAGAAATAAAGTTTGAGTGTAAAGCTTAATGACATTTTCCAACAACTTCTAAAAACAAAGCGTGTGAGAGGGGAGACTATGGCAGACAATCTTTAGTGGAAAATCACCCGAAAAACTGCTAGTTAATTGTTTACTGAACATACTGTCTGTCCGTAAGCTATATTTACTTTCAACAAAACAATTTTGGAGAATTAATCAAGATAAATGTGAAGTATAGAAAAAGAGAAAAACAGTGAACTACTTAAACATTCTTGAATTTTGTAGTCCATTGTGTTCGGTGAATCTTATTAATCACTTAAAGAATAGTTTATGTCTATTCGAACTTTAAATTTTGTAAATTTGTTAAAACCTTTTGTTTTAAAACTTAAAATTTTTAACAAATTTACAAAATTTAAAGTTTGGGTAGTCATAAACTATTGTTAAGTGATTAATACTTAAACATTGTTGATATAATAGAGAAAGGTAGATGTTAGTTTATTTTTATGCTAGTTTCAACCGGATATTGTGCTGCATTTCCAAATTTGTTTCGTCTTCTTCAAGCATATACGTCCTAGCTCAACCCCAACACGCCTTAGGCTAACAGGCATCACTTTTAGGCAGAGAAACTACCATAAAATGTCAAAAAACAAATCCAACAAAACAAATGTGTAGTTTGTGCTCGACACCTGGTGGAAACGGCAAAAAAAATAATGAGAGAATCCAGATATTTCTATCCTGACTGTGATGTGGAGGACTTTGTGTTCAAAATTTACCATACTCTTGCAAATATATAAAATAATTTTTATACATTCTATTTACATTTATCTAGATATTTATTAATGAAAATGTATATGTTTAGGCATATTTTTGTACGTAAATGAATTAAATTTTTTATGAGTGTAAAAGAGAAACATTCAACATGTTACTGTAAAACTAAGTAGCAATATTTCTAAATGTTTTCTTACATTTTTTTGTTGTACACTCACTTCAAGGTTCTAACCTGTATGCATAAATAACATTTTATTAAATAAGATGGTAGTTAAGTAACTGTTGTGTAATATGTATTATTTATTAAGGTACATTTATCAATTTTCGAATTAATTCATGTTAATAATCAAGTGGCATTTATGAAGATATTTCAGCTCTTATTATACGAAAAAGAATTTTTTCAATGAAGGCAGTTACAATGAAATTTAGAGAGGATTAGATATTTACAATATGATTTTTTGGGAAGGAAATGTGAAAAAATTGATAAGTTGTCGTTAATATTCATGAGCATTCCATGAGGAAGCTGAGCAAGATATTTATTGAGAACTTTATCCATTAAACATAAGCCCATTGAGAACTTATTAAAGATATGCAGAGATATGATTTGGCAATAACTGACTAGACAGAATCTTGGAAATAATGTATAAAAGTCCATTAATCTGAATTGAGTTTTGAGAAATGTTAATAACGTTGTGTTTGATTTTGTTGTGAATGTTTTGAGGTTGTAAGCAGTATGCTTACTTCCAAGTAAATCAAGGGAGCATCCTTTTGGAGTTATTAACTTTACTAGTCTGATATTCAGAAGTACAACTAAATCTTCAGACATCAAAGACACCTGAGTTGGTTCTGATGATGGAGGGACAGGTGTTGAACAATTCTGAGATTTGAGTTATCTTCCAAGTTAAATAAAGAGTAATAATTACAAGTGACACATTACCTGAAGTTTTAAATCCTTTTCAACATGCTACTTGAACAAGAGAAACAGCATTGGTGCTTTATTACAATCTCCTAAGGGAAAAAATTACTTATCACTTCTGAAAGGTTTTAATTTTCTAAAAAAAGGACAGGCATTCACTTGGTCCGGTTTACAAACACAGCATGGAAAAGTTTTAAATATAAACATGAGGAAGAATTTAAGTTTTTGGATTAACCATCCAGTTTACCTTAACCATAGTAATGTTACGCTAAGATAGATATATTTTTTTAGAGTACTGGACATAGGGTTGTTAGAATCTATATTGTTATCATTATTCAGGACACACATGTTGACATTACAATTATTTAAAATTGTAATTTCTTAATAAAGTAAAAACACAACACACAACATGTTTGAACTTGTAATTCAGCAAAAATTGTTGAAACCAATTGAGATAGAATGTTTTTATGTGAACTCACCAAAAAAATCATCATTTTCTTGAATTGAGGTTGGAGGGGATGAGCCTGGTGGTGCTGGTTTTTAAAGCCATAAGTGTATCGGAACACAAAATAAAAATGTAAAACATGATTATATGGGCAACAGTTTTAGTTATTGTATTGAAAACAGCTATTTAGAATAAGTACCACATAGCTATCATTGTATCCTGTTGAGCAACTTAGACATTGGTGATGTTTGGCACGTAACATAACTAGTTTTTTTAAAAATAAACATTCAACAAATTTATTTGTATTTTATGTTCATCTTATTGGCATATTTAAGTGAACCACTACAAACGTTTTATCTTTTTGGAAACTTTAACAAAGTTAATGTAAAGTTGTGTGATAAATTATATTTATCTCAGTTATAACAAATATAGGCTTAAATACTGAATTTTTCGTAAAAAATTGTAACATTTTAAAATTGTAAGCCAAAAAGAATTAGTTTTTGATTAGTTTAAATAAAAACATGTGAAATTAGAATTCAACAACAAAATACATAAGTGTATCATAGTTAACAATTTAAAGAATGGTTTGACTCAAAATATTATTGTTTATGTACAACTGAACATCACTATTTTTTGAAGCAGTTTTTACAAATTTTTACACACTCGAGGCACATGGCCACTCTACACTGCTGACTAGGGTATTTTGTTCTTTTTCTCAACTGGGGGGGAGGGACATGTTGGATATGATTTTATTGTTTGTAAGTGTTTTGGGACACCTTCCATCTTCAGTGTTCTCTTTTTGGAAAATAATAGTTCACGAGATAAGTTTGTTGAACTTTCCATTCTTATAGACATGTAGGGATGAATCAAACTGTTTGCCAAAGTTTTCATAAACTCAAAACGACTTGTTTGTTCAACGTCTCTGTAGCTTTGGTGAAGAATATTTGTATTTACACCACATGAAATACTAATAAGTGTAAAAAAATCACCATGGGCCAACACCAGGTTCTTCGACTTGTTGTGTAATTGGCACACTTCTGATCCACACCATCAACTCCCCTTTTTTCATGTTGTAGAAAAATATTATTTCAGGCTTCCCTGATACATCATCAATAGCAGACTTGGGTAGCATTGATAAAATTAAAATCACAGTTTTCGATTTTTTTGGAACATGTGAAAGAAGGGTAAGTTCTTCAGTATATCCATATAGAGAAGTTTTTCTTCCTGATGTTTGAGTGGTTGAAACTGATTTGGAATCTCCATCTTATTCTTCTTTAGAGTGCCAACATAAGTAAGATCTCTTTTGAGAAGTTTTTGTACAACGTCTATCGAGTTAAACCAGTTGTCAAATGTAATATTACGCTTCAATTGGCTTTACCAGTTTTATCACTGCTTCGGAAGGAATGAGAAGCTTTTTTTCTTCATCAGATAATGTTTTACTGTCAGATCCTTTTTTACAGTAGATGTATCCATTATAAACATAAAGTGTCTTTGCGTCTGTCATGCATAAAACCTTTAAGCTGTACAGTTTAAATATAGACCGGTTTAAATATCGAAAAGGAGCTAGCAATTTGTTAACACACATTGTTGGTCCTGGAGAGTAAAGATCTTGGGAGTTCTTTATAAATTTGTTGAATAAAAACGCCACTGCAGCTGCAGGATCGTCCTTTTGTCTTTCTTTGTGATCATCCGGGCCATCAAACCACAGAGCTATTAACAAAAACAGAAATCTATTCCTACTCATTGTGCAGCAAAAAATGTCACGCCCTTTTCCATCAGTTGAAAAACAAGCTGTCAATTACCTCATTACTGGATTTGAATATGGTTGTATAAATCAAAAGCTCAATAAAGGCTTTTAGCTCTATTAGTTCTAGAACCCTCAGATAAAACCATTTTTTTATAATTATTTTGTCTGAGGGAGGTAATATTCTTGTTTGTCCACTTTATTATTTCCTCCAACATATCATTTGTGAACAGCAGACCCCATACTTCTTTAGCAGAAGGTTTTTTCTCAATGCCTTTGCCTTTTGTTTGAGTCCAGGCAGTTGAGTAACGATATTGTGCCTTCTTGTTCTTACATTTTCTGGAGGGTTTTGTTTTCTTCATTTAAACAGTTTTTTCTTTTTTGTTTGCTCACCATAGAAGAAATGTTCGTCGTTGTTTGAAGGAGGTTGAAGAGAATACTGAATATGGGCTTTTTTAGAAGATTTGTCCATATCTTCTTCGTCACCACATTCATTGTCAGTGTCATCGAATTCCTACTCAGACCCAGAATCGTGATCGCTATGAACGATGTCCTCTTCATTTTTATCATAAGAATCTTTACTATCTGCTTCTGAAGGAGGCTCATGACTTCAAAAACCATTTCTTCTAGTTCATGTTCGAAATATTGTCAATAAATATTAACTTTTTTTTTACAACGAATCTACCAGATGATGGGCCAGGTAGATTGTCATCAACCACGTCCATTTTGTATACACAAAAATGTTATTTTACTATGACTTACCCCAAATAATAATGGGGATGTAAATAGAAAACACAAAAAAAATATTACTCAACTAACGTCATGCGTCTCACAGACGTAACGTGTTACAAATATGTCACTGGAAAGAACAATTACGGAACAAAAAAAACCCACTTTGAAAGCACAAAGAACTCCATTTGACTGAAAGGTAATACCTGATAACAGCTTGTAGGGGAGATATGCTGGTTTTTAATTTCGTGAATGTCTCAAAGACGTACGAGGTCAATTAAGGGTTAAACTCAAAATTCTACATTCCATAAGAAAAAATTGTAGCCCAGTTTAGCACATTTATTCAGAAAAATACATATAATCTAAGGATACTGTTAATATGTGTAAAGAAAAACATATTTTGACAAATTGAAGGTACAAAGGTTGCAAAAGTACGCTTTGTTACTGATATGATTCGTAAGATCACTCAAAGATTAAGAAACTATATACACTTGAGTATCTGAGAATAATCTGTGTTTAAAGGCAATTTATATAAAGCACATAGAATATCAGTGAGGTATTGCCTTACAAAACTACAGTGGATATAATGAACTTAGAGAAGCTAGTAATTTTTATAATAGAGTTTGAAAACATTTTTATTTGTAGACAAAATTTAATGGAAATTCACAATATTGAACAAGAGTTTTATACAGACTGCTTTCGCCTATCAGAGTATATATATAAAAAAAAAATGGGTTAGTTATTACTACGCTAATTTTGTTTATAGTTAACAAATTTCTGTAAATATTGTGGAAAGCAGTAATTTTATATCACATGACAGGAAATTTTAATAAACCTTTATATCAATAAGAAACCAATAAATTAACTTCTAATTCAAAAATTAATGCTATACTTACAGAGATAAGTATAATGAAATATTTTCAGGTTACTTTTAGATTTACCTTAATTTGTATACTTGTACGTAACAAAAAAAAAAAAAAAATAATAAAATAAAAATAAAATTAGTCAACTAAAAATAATAGTGTGGCAAAATTTAAAATATTTTAGTTTTATTTATCAGACAAGTTTAGTAATCAAATTTTAAAAGGTTTCAATGGCTACAAAATAGATTGTTGTTACCTGGAATCTTAATTAAGATAAGTAAAATACTTAAGATAAAACACTTGAGATAAATTTATTTATCATCCAGCATAAATGGATGAAAATAATTTAGCAAAAAAACAAATTTATAAAAAATACATATGAATTTTTGTAAATTTAAAAACATTAAAATTATTAATAACAAATACCTACTAACAAATTTGTTTGTAGCCAGTGGGATTCATCTGCCAGGTTCACTGCTGCATAACCAAGATGAGTCGAATTTCGAGGTGATGCCAAAAAATATGTCTTTATTTAAACATGAGGCAGCAGGTTGATTTTTTATGTTCACTTCTGGTATTGTATAAAAAACTCCAGTTTTCAGAACCAGTTGCTTTTTGCCCTGCAAATTTATAAAGAATGAGGAAAAATCAAAAAAATGCTTTTACAGAACATAAACCTTTTGCTACTAAAAAGGATATAAAAATAAACCATTTTTGTGTGTTTCTTTTTGTTAGGAATCTTAAACTTTGTGGTAAAAAAAGACTTTGGTCAAGCCCATAGATAAGAAAATATAAATGATAGAGGTTTTTTCACATTGTAAATATTTTAGGTTTTATATACTTACTATTTTTTAATATTATGTAAGACAAAACTTGATATTACAAGATAAAAGTCATTTATTTTGTAGTGTGCATGTGGTGTTTAGGTGAACTCACTCGACATACTATGACATCACCAAATGAAACTATTAATTGGCATTTAATAGCCAAATATTGGCATGTTATGACTTCTAGATACCATTACTAAATTTTTGGAAGACCAGCAGTATAAATTTAAGAATTATTGAATGAAAAGGTTTTATCAGCTTTACATTCGCATGCTTGGACAAGTTATTTGTACAGTTTAGTGCTCAATTAAATTGGTAATAAACAAACACAATTTTTTAAACAAAAGTTTTAGAGATATAAATCTGAGAAAAGTAATATAAACATTGTTACCTAAAACCAAATCTTAACACTCATCAAAAATTTGTGTAGTGGCCAAAATTGATTAAAATTTTTTAGTTTATTTATGAAAATTCATAACTTTTGTAGTTATTGTTTAAACAAAATAAGCTAAGGATTTAAAAATAAAGTGGATGAAATAAGCTTTATTAATTAATTTTTATATATGTAGTCTATTAAAGAAAATTATATAAATTTAAAAAATGGAACAAGCATGAAGAAAAGAAAAGTTAAGAAGTTCATGCCCCAGTTTTTACATAGGCCAGACAGGGAGGTCATCCTACACACGTTACCAAGAACATATAAAAGCACTAAAAAAGAATAACTACCAATCAAACTTTACCGATCATCTCAACTCCACAAAACATGACTACATAGACATAACATCTAACCTACAAATTCTTCATAAACAACACAGAAATAACCAACGCTACACAACCGAACAATATGAAATATATAGGCACTTCAAACTACACCTTACACACATACTCAATACACAATTACATTACAACTAACATGCACTTTTTGACATCATAACTCCTAATACACACAAAATACACCCACACCACCAAAATATCCCACCCCCACCCTAACCTACGTAAACCTTGAGATCACTTATGGTCTGAGTTGACAAAGGGACACATCTCCCGAAACGGCCGTCCTGAACAAGCAAAGTAAGTGCTACTTTAGGCACGTTTAAAACATTTAAAAAGTGTTTAGTGATTACTAGTAGCTCACACGAAGATGGAATCAACAAATGAAAACAAATTTATTGATTCAATCTTTGTTCTCAGAAATTTTAATCTTGTAATATTTCAGATTTAAAAATCATTCACATTCTACTTTCACTGTAGAGATTTGGAAGACCATTTTAGTATATGTGGTTTCCGAGATAATTATGAAATATGTCTTGGTGTTTAAATTATTACATTGCAGTAATTTGTCTTTCTTTTGTTTGTTTTGTCTATTTTATGGTAAGGTTTTAGGTTGCAGATAGAGGAGGATGGCTCCATATATCGATGATAGTCATAAATATAGTATATATTTTCAGGATAGCTTGCAAGAAAAATTCTTAGCTAAGGGTTGTTTGTTTAGTAACAATTCCATTAAAAAATGTATTGCATGGATAACAACATAAATTTCTTAACTGATTAAAACTTTTGACAAGTTATTTGACTAAAATTTAAGGTAGGAATTAGTATAAATTTTGGTAGAAAGAAAACAGGAAACTAGCCTTCAACCCTTGGCCTAACATAGGGGTCAAGGTTGTTAGGGTAGCTATCTGTTTTTGAAGAAACTGGTTTGTTTATGCACTTCAGATTTAATGAAGAGGAATCTTGTAACTTGGTATTTCATTTCTGTGTTAAAAAGCCATGGAGTTGGTTCAGTTAGTTATGAATAGCATTTTAATTTTTTCTATTTAATTAATTTTAGGCTATTATTATTTGACATTGACAATGAGAAAAAATATTATTTGATCATCTAAGGTAAAAGTAAATTTTTGGAATATCATTCAAGTGTAGAAATAGGATGAGAAATTGTAATTAATAAAATTTATTATTAATTTAGGTAATGGAGAACATGGTATCGATGCAACTTTACGTCCAGATTCCACTGCTGAACAAAAAGAAGATTTATACAAGAGTAATGGCTTTAATGCTTTACTTAGTGATAGTATTTCTTTAAATCGTTCCATACCAGACATTAGGCATAAAGAGTAAGTAGTTTTGTTATTTATTATATTTTTTTGCTTTGGTGCTGAATACATATAAAATTTACAATTATATATATTGGCATAGTTTTGTTAGTCAATAATACAGTAAAATCTCTCATATTCGGCCCTCTCATATCCCGAACCTCCGATATCCGAACATAATATGAAAATATAGTAAGCATCTTTGCCATCGGGCCAGTTATCTGTCGCTAGCAGTCAGCTCCTTGTTCTTTCCAGACTTAGCCGGTTGTGTTCGAGTCCTCATATTGTTCAGTTTACTAGTGCCCTATAGATTGGTATTACCAATCTGTATTAGACAGCGTAAGTTACTAATAGTTATAATTGCAGGTATGGATACAGGAAGAAATGTTTCTGAGTACCTAAAAATCGAATACTTGCTAGATGTCGCTTTATGAATTGCTACAGCATGGGATGCAATCAGGCTGATAATACAAGTTGAATCATAGCAAAAACTATTGGACCACAAAAAAACCACGAGGGGATTAAAACGTATTACAAGCAAAATATCTAGTTAGTGATAGAAATGAAGAAATCATCGATCTTCTCCGAAACATTCATGGTAGTAAGGACTTGAACTTATTGGCGTGAATAAATGGAATAAAGAGGAAACTCATGAGTTTACTGGTAATGATATTATAGACTTAATGAGCATACAGTCAGTGCCTGCCGAAAAAAAAACAAACCATGACGCATAGTGAAGCTGTCCAGGCATTTTGACCATCTGATCAAGTACGCCGAACAAAACGAAGCAACAGCACCTGATAGTCTACTTTTACGAAGATTGAGGGATATTTCGTCATAGATACGTATTCAACAAAACAAGCAAACCTACATTACATTTTGTTTCCAATACTGATAATTAACGTACATATATATATATATATATATATATATATATATATATATATATATATATATATTTATATATATATATATATAGATTTTTTGGACTAGGAGACTGACAGACTTACCTTGGTAAGAGTCCACACTGTAGTCTTGAAATAGAAACACATAAAAGCACTTAAACAATGAGTTATATATATATATATATATATATGTACAATACAGTATTAAGGAACTGTACATACAGGCATGTAACTAAATTGTATGTTCAGTCTATGTTGCTGTTAAAATATAATTATAATCTTTTTTTTTTTTTTTTTTTTTTTTTTTTTTTTTTTTTTTTTTTTTTTTTTTCCCCCAATAACCTTATTTCTTTTCCTCTGACAGACTTATATAAACTATAATCACTCATATGCTCATGGAAACAATTTATATATATATATCTTTAATCTGTGCATCTGTGTCATCTGATTTCTACTCTACACAATCTGTGATTACAACTTATATTTATTTTATTTCATTCTCTCATATTTCTTTTTGTGTTTTCTCTTCGATTGATAAAGACCACAGTGTGGTTGAAATATATCATTGTTTAAGTGCTTTTATGTGTTTCTATTTCAAGACTACAGTGTGGACTCTTACCAAGGTAAGTCTGTCAGTCTCCTAGTCCAAAAAATCTAAATAATCTTTACCAACCAAAACTAACCTAAAATATATATATATATATATATACATATGTACAATACAGTATTAAGGAACTGTACATACAGGCATGTAACTAAATTGTATGTTCAGTCTATGTTGCTGTTAAAATATAATTATAATCTTCAATAAGTATAACTTATTTACTTAAAACAATCATACATCTACTTCCAATTGGAGCGGTTGTGATTATGTAGTACAAATGTACATCATTACATAACCCCTCCCATATCTGGATTTTTTGTTATCAGGATTGGGCTGTCACCACATTGGTCCAGATATGAGAGGTTTTACTGTAATTTATTATTGGTAATAATAGTTACTAGTAGAATGCATACTAAGCTTACTTACAGAAAATTATTTGTAACCCATTGAATTACAGTAAGTACTTATTTATCTGAGATTTTTAGGAAAATTATAGAACTGAAACAATAGTGATAATTACATACATGCAAAGATGGGAATAAATTGATGTAAACCAGATGACTTGAAGTTTGAAGTAAAAAAAAATTACTGTTACAGCAATATAAAAAAAAAAAAACTAATAAAAAGATACAACTATTTTTTGAGCTTAGCTTGTGAGGTTATGTTAAAACAAATAAAAGACAAACACAAAACTCACAAATTAATCATTTTTTGACTTATACGTGTTTCAATGACAAAGTGTTCATCATCATTGAGTGTTGCTACTACACTACTGAAGAAGTAGCTTGGTGAAACAATTAGTAAAACATTAAGCAACTGTAATTAAAATTTTGAAGTCCCTTTGTAGGCGCCCTTCTATACATGTGTGGGAGTTTTTAAGTCAAATATAAAAAAATCTGACTTTGAAATATCATATATACAGCATATAATGCAATTTAATTTAAAGGAAATGAAACAAGCTTTTAAGAAATATATAATGCTGAATTGATTAATTACATACAGATGTGGTGGTTAACCACACCAAATCAGCTGTATGTTAGATCTTGGTTGCAACACTTAAATTTTTGTTCATAAAAGAAACTCTGATTGGCATGCGAAGTAGAATAACCAATGTAACAAAATATATCGTGGGGAACCGAGAATACATGGACAATATATTGCTATGGAAATAAATACGGGACTCTGAGCTGTACTCGGGGCACCGGTATCAAGCGTTGATGAGTTGGCCCGACCTATAATCAGGCATATTCTTCAATGGGTTAAGTGATCCTGCCCAAGTGACATTAGTAATATACTAGATAGTATATTTTAAAAGCAAATAAAGGTTTGAAAAATGAGAAAAGTATCTGTTAATTCTAAAGATCAGAAACATTTCCTTAAGGAAGCTGCTTGTTCTATCTAGAGAAAAGCTTATGCAAACGTTAATGTTTTATGTCAGAAATAAATAAAATTGTACTGATAATGCCACTTGTCAGTTACAAAGAAGGCAATTACTGTTTTGTAATTTTTTTAAAAACAGTTTTTGAGATTCTCTGTGTGTGTTGAAAAAATTCTTTTAAAGGTTTTTCATAAAATATTATTCAAGATCATAGCAAAACTATTTCATATAATGAAAATTTAATTATGTAGACCCTAATAAGTTTATTAATAACTTATACAAGTTTTGTTATTAGTTATACTTTGGGAAGTATAAACGCCAATTATAACTCGGATGTTTATTAATGGATAAACAAAATTTCATAATTATTTTAAAATAAAAAAAATAACCACAAACTTTAAACAATTTACAAAAACAGCACAGAGCAGTAAGGTAGGACAGAATTTTAGCAATAGACAAAGAATATACAAACGGGAAAAAGAGGTATTGCAAGACACATGCTGTGCGAGCATTTATTAGAGTGATAGTTAAAGTATACCCCAAGGGTCAGAAAACAGCCTGAAACCATTATTAGGTAGTTCTAAGGCAATGAAAGTTCTAAGGCAATTATCAAATTATTTCATTGTAATAATATTTTAGAAAAAATAAGTAATTGATACATGCGTTTTAGTAAATCAAAAATTAAAAGCATTAAAATTTTAAGCAAAACTTTTCATTGATTTATGATTATCAAAAGCCTTCACCCTTTAGTGATTTTAAGAAATGTATGTACCAAAACATTCAGGTGATAAAGGACATTTCATATGAGTTGACTATAAAGAAGATGTTTTCACTATGAAAGGCTGGCAATTTTTGTTTTCAGCTTATTTAATATTTCAGATTTTAGAAATTAACAATTGGTTAAAATAAAATAATGACAACAATCTCAATAACATAAGATATTCTCATAACAATATGGTACTCGATAGTAGCATTGAGGAATTAAATTATTTTAGTATTAAAATAAATGAAGAACAAGTTTTCTGTTGAAACTAAATATCACAAAAACCAAAACATGTTTATTAGAAAAGATTAATGAACAAGACACTAGTTGTTACTGGAAAGCTCTTCGAATTAAGCTCTTAGAATTAAGAATTCTAAGCTCTTAGAATTAAGCTCTTAATCTGAGAATTAAGCTCAGAATTAAGCTCTTAGAATCTGAAAATAACAGTAAAGTCAATATAGTATCTCACAAAGAGAATACTCAAGAGAATAGAAAAATGCAGTAATTGCAAATCTGCAGCAATATACCATATGATTAGGTCAAGGACAAGTTGTCAGTATCAGAGGGCATGGTAATAGAAGTCACTCTAAGCTCCTTAACCTGCATTGATGGCTTAGGCTCTTATCTGCCTAACTTTTCAGCTGCCCCCCAAAAATATGAATAGCCTTGTTAATAACAGCCAGCATTTGAAATCGATAAGGTGCATGAAGAAGAAGAATTTCAACATCAATAATAATCATAGTAATAGCAATAATTTAATTCCAGGTTTAAAATAAATAATAAAGACACAAGAAAAAAACAAAATGTTAGGTTAAAGATAAAATGAAATGATTTAAATATATTAAGTAAAATAAAAGTGTTTCTCAACAAATTACATATTGCAATTTAGGTATATAATGTTAATGAGTTATCTGTTTTTATTGACCATTGTATTCTGGATGTAGTATAGATACGATAATTTTTAAAAGACCTGAATCATTTAATAACATTGTTTATATTCTATATATAAAAAATGCCATAGGTACAATCAGATCTGTCACATGGTAGTATATAAGCGTCCAAGGCAAGGCTTAAATCAGTGTCCCTACCCCTGCTAAAACTTGAAATTTTGTTCGTTCCAGTTCTGGGACATTATATCCTGGCTCATTAATATCCCACTCTATTATCCACCACTCCACTGATGATTAGATTAACTTAAAAAAGATGTCATAACAAGATCAAAGTTATGACGAAGGAAAAGACTTCTATCTGATTAGTCAAAGCTTGAGCTTCAGAGGCGGTTTGGAGGTCTTGAACTACAGCTATGTGCAGACGCACTAGTCTCAGCCAAGGCAACATTTTGTGCTGTATTAGTTTAAACAAAAATTAGTTAGTTTTGTTTTAGCTTGATAAAGCGTAATTTGCTAAGTCACTTTTCTTGTTCAAATTTAATTTTTTGTGCCCCGACAATTTTTTTGCCAGTGCTCGAGTTTTCTACTAATTACTATAATTATGGTGCAATTCACAACAACATCGTATAGTATTCATAAAGCTCAACAATGGACGAAAGAATAAACTATTATCATTTGGCATAAACAGCGATGGGGTGTCTATGTCAATGTCACTATAAAACCAAGAAACCAAGATAAGTGTAAAATGTGTCCTATGCACACTGAGGTTGGTGATGGATGTTGACTTGCCGGCACTGATAAGTCACGATTCTACTCCCCTGACCACCTGCTACTAAAGTGGATAATGCTGCTCATTATACACAAATACTACAGTACATTATGCATAGGGAGAATTTATCCATACTGAGCCATGCATCCATTGGATTACTGTATAACACAGAGACCAATACAGTCGTCTATAGAATTATACTAAAAATAGATAAAATAAATTTTTTTTACCCATGGCGGTGCCCCACTCATCACCCCCTCCCGCACAACGGCCCTAGGTACAATTTGTTATATGTTCAGGGTTATGTACATAAGTAAGGTTATCACACTGCAAAAAATAATTATATTTACGGTTTAAGTAGACAAATGTTTCACTAAAAGTAAATACTCCAACAGAGCTCTTAAAATCTCACATACTAGTTTATTAAAACACACTAGTTTTGGAAACCAAATCACCTTCATCGGTGATAAGTTTACACTCAAGTAAAAGCAGCATGGGTGCCGAAATTAGGGCGTTTGAATAAACTCATGTTTAGTCCAATTTTAAGTTTTATATTTCAATATTTACCTCTGGTGAACTAACCAAAGGTACTAACTAGGCTTACTATTACCCAAGCTAAGCTCTTTATTATTTAAGTTATTATCAGTAAAATTTTGTGTTACTATACTTTTAAAATGTGTATTTAGATATCGGTGGCTAATGTTGGTTTTGGAATTGGAATATTCATGGTGTAGTAGAAATTATTATTTAAGAAAATTAGCTTATTTTGTATTTTTATAATTAAAACTATCACTTATAAGTATACAAAATATTATTTTTACATTTAAGTTTGAGTACTTGTTAAGATCCTAAATTGATTAGTTAAAAAACTACATTTTTTGTTAGAAAGCCTGTCAGTCTATTTAGAACTCTTATCAGTCAGGTTTTAACAACCTATTAAGGGAAAAACAATAAGTCATAAAAGAAGTTAATGCATAAGGATTTTTAATGCAAACAAAAAACAAATTTGATGTGCAATTACATAATGGGATGTTTACAAATACCAGTAAACATTTTTATAAGTGTTGTATTTTCATGGTCGGATGTATAGGTGTATTAATGTGTAATTTACAGTAAAAGTCTGATATGGGTTTAAATATTTCGTTAATGGTTCCAAGTTTGCAAACACCAACTGTAAGAAAAGCTTGATATATAATTTTTTTTTTATATCGGAAATGGTTTCTTTTGAACTTCACTTCATCAGAAATCAACAATACGTTAATGTTGGGTTGATAGTTTTTATTAGATGCCACCTTATGTTTTTATAACTAATTTGAATTACTTAATTAGTTATAAACAAATTTACTTCAATGTGATATCCTACAGTTATCATTTAAACTTAGATGAATCAAGAACTCTCTCTTTATGGCTTTTACATGACATTCAAAAGTTATATTGTATTCTGAGAAGCTAATAATGAATTCTTATCCTAACAGAATTATGTTTGTGAAAAGGTTAAATTTTCATTTATTTCAATTGAACATGAAGAAAATCTGAAAAAATGGAGTGTAGAGGAAAAAGCTTGTCTCTAATATTTATCGAAAAAGTTAAATCTGAAGGAGAAAAAAAGTAGCGTAAAGAATTGAAGTACGTCAATGATATTGAGGAAGAAAATCACCTATCCTCTTCATTCTCTATGAATGTAAAAAGTATTAAAATTTTTGAATCCGAAAAGTGAAGTAGAATGCAGAAGAGACAATCAAATAAGGTGAGCTAATGATGAAAATAGGAAGGTTCTTAATAAATAATAATAAGTTCTTCCTAATAGATTTTTAATAAATAATTACAGAAAAATAATAAATATTATTCTTAATAATAATAATAATAATAATAATAATAATAATACAATAATACTAAATTAGACTGTCTGTAGCCACTGTGGGATGAGGTTAAATTAGAATCAAATAAATGCGATTATTATTTGAAAGAAAGCAGAGAAATTTAATATAAAAACTAAAGGTGGAACTTATGTAGTTAAACAAACCCCTAGGATATGCTGTAAGTAATTAATGTGATTGAAAAATGAAAATTAAGGTAAAGAATGGCGAAGGGAGAAAGTCGTTGGTAAGAAAAGAAAGCTTTTCTTTTAAATCTTTTGAAAATGCTCTATGAAAGATGCCAATGAATATTTTTACCTGGATGTAGTATATATAGTGCTGGAATGTGGACACTATATGAAATGGAGAAAATCCTGAGTATATAAAATGTTTAATTTAATATATTAAAAAAATACATTTTTTTTGTTGTATTTGAAGGAAATGTTTATTCAAGGCTTTTAATTTTAATTATAACTAATTGAATTACCTAAACATATGTAGTAAATATTATTGAATATATTAAGGGGTGTACATACAGGATAACTGTGGCCATGTCCCTCAAAACTACCGTTAAACTCCTTTGATTTATCATAGTGTTGATGAACACCTGTCAAGTTATCACATTCAAACAGAATAAAGTTTATTGTGATGGCACCACCACAAAACTTCATTACCGACAGTGGTGGTAAACAGTGGTGGATCTTCATTACTTCAAAATATATGACTAGTGATTGAAAGATACATTTTTTATATAATTGGTATATAATATTTAACATTTATATAATATATATAATGTTTATATATATTATTATTATTATGATGTATAGTTCAATAGAACCAAATACCTGTCAGTTTACCTATATTAATTACTACTCTATAATTAAATGTACTTAACTAAGTGAATACGTAATGGCTTACTTGCTGACACGTTTCGAAACAATTGTTCCTTTTACAAAGCAAAGCCTCTACTGGCGGCGTTGCACTTGGTACAAAGGTTGTCGGAATAAAATTTATGACTGTAGCGAGGGGGGGTTAAGTTGTTTGTGTGCTATGGTTTAATAATGACATTTAAACCAGTGCTAGTTTATTAGAGTCCTTCTTTATAATAATAGGATTGTTATGTATTTTTGTGTGTGCCATTTCGAAGAAAATATGGTAATTTCTCTCATTATCTAAAATAATAGGGATTTTTAAATGGCTTTTTTAAAATCAAAGCTATGTTCAAATTTACTAAAGTGATCAAAAATCACTGTTGTGTTAGAGAAACCATGCTCGTTGATGTTTTTTCATTTTCTTTAATGTGTACATTTAATTTTCTTCTGGACTCACCAACATATGAAGCATTACAGTTATTACATTTAACTTTAAAAACGATAATGATTAAGAGTATCAGTTGTGCCTTTTCTGCGTTAAATTTTATGTGATATTTAATTAGGAGTACTAGGAACAGTTGTAATGATATATTTCCCAAGTTTGTTCGACATTTTTTTATACAAATCTGTAACATAAGGAAAACAGTAAAAGTTTTTTTTGTGTGTTATTTCTGTTTCTCATATTATTATTATTATACAAAACTGAAGTATTGATTTTGGAGAAACTTGTTTTTTTATGTGATGTTCAAGAAATGTTTTTGGAGTGTATATGTTATTGTTTGTGAGCTTGGGTTTGGATTGTTTTTTGAAGTTTTTATATGTAAAGTAGGCTATTTTATAATTGTAGGCTGATTTTACAAAATGTGTTGGTTAGTTTATTAGATTTGAATGATCTGTATGGTAGTTTTATGTTATATATTTTGTAGATTTGTCAAGTGTTTTGTGTGTGTTGAATTATTGAGTTTTTGCAAATGGTAATATTGTTCATCAATCATTGACATGTTTTTTATCCATTGGTTTGTGCTGTAAAGGTCTATGTTGCTTAATTCTTAGTGATTATCTTGTCCTTTTAAGGGTATTTTTAATAGGTGATAGATCATAGTGTTGTAAGCAGTAAGTTTTTGCTGGTAAGAGTGATTCGAAAAATTATTGAAATTGGTATTAGTATACGTTGCTTTACGATTTACGTTAAATTTGCGTGTTGGTCTGTATATGTATTTGTCAGGCAGCAGAAATCAAGGGAGTTGTTTGTTTCTGTTTTAATCGTGTATATTAACTAAGGGTGTATGAAATTGTTTTTTCTTAGGGATATTTATGTTTGGAATTTATTTCTTTTGTGTAAGGTGATAATGCTGTAATCGTAATTTGTGCCAATATGTGATGTTGTCTGACTATTTCTTGTTCTGTTTAAATTGTGGCAAATTAATAATTCAGTTATAACATGTTAACTATAGATTTGGTATCTATGGTTGATCCTATAGATATGCAATCTTTTTGGGTGTATGAAATACGAGGGTAAGTCAATAATTATCCGCAATATAGTTATAAAATTTTATTGAAATCAAATAGGAAACTTACAAGTACATCAATTTTCGACATAGTCCCCTTGCTTTTCAACGCACTTGGTCCAACGTTGTTCAAGTTTCCTGATGCCCTCGTGGAAGAAGGTTTTGGGTTGAGATGCAAGCCAGGAATGCACCGCTTCCTGGAAGTTGTCCCGTTTGTTAACATAGCGATCCAAATGTTTTTTGCACACGTCCAAGCGCGTTTGTTTATGCAACTGTGTTAGTTGTTTTGGAACCCATCTTGCACAAACTTTATGAAACCCAAGTCTGCTGTAAATGATTTCGTAGGCAGAACCATGGCTAATTTGCAGACGATTTGCCACGTCGTCAACAGTTATCCGACTGTCTGAGAGAATCATTTCACGTGAACGCTCTATGTTTTCCTCGTTTATGGCGGTAACTGGTCGTCCAGCTCCTTCATTTTGCATAACACTTGTGCGACCATTTTTGAATTTTTCAATCTATTCATAGACACTCCGTTGTGGCAAACAATTGTTCCCGTACTGTACCAAAAGTCTTCGATGAATTTTGGCCCCTGATACACCTTCTGACCACAAAAAACGGATCACTGAACGTTGCTCTTCTTTGGTGCAAATAGAAAGTGGAACGGCCATTATTAACAGCACGGCAGCGATAACGAAACTAACCTAGCAGCTTGTAACGTGCATAGACATAACAACGAATAAACAAAGCATGCATCATCAACGCAAAAGGACAGTACTGCCAATGTAAACAAAAAATATACATATATTGCGGATAATATTTGACTTACCCTCGTATCATTGTAAGTGAAGTAATTTTTTGATTTAATTAGTTTTATTAGGTTGATGATTTTGTTGATGTGGGTTTGAGGAGTATTTTTGTAGCTAAATTCTCTTAGCTAAAGTTTGAAACAAATCCATCTGAAACCATAAAATTTAATATCCATTGTAATTAAAATATAGCATAACCATTTAATTGAAGAAATAAAAAACGTAAAAACTCTCTACACCACCACTCTAGTTTCTTTTAACATATGAAACCTCAACATCAATAATTCTGTTGTAGAAACTATTAACATCCTCTTAACATTTTCTTAGACAGCAATACCCCTAACACACAAATCAAAGAAATGATCAGTTTAAGAAAACTAATCATGTCACTAAATATTTTTACTTACATTTGACACCTACTATACACTCAGAAACAAGGCCTACGTATGGGTCTCCATTGCGGCTGAAATATTCATTCACCATATACACAAAACCACATTTTAGAAAACAACAAATACAAGACAATATCATATACCTCTACAGATACGTCAATAATATTTTCACCTTATATTTCAGAAATAAACACCAAACATATATCTATATTCCTAAAACATCTCAAATCCATAACCATCAATACCTTATAATTTAAACTCCATCATTTCCTCACTCCACCTAACCATTTAAACCCCACTAGATGGGGCATTGGAAATCTAAGATGCGAGGCAATCTTAAATTTTTATCCTTAAAAAAATGTTTGATGTGGCTGTAGATGATTTTACTTTAAAAAAACTTACTGAGACATTTTGTAACATTTCCAAAATATTGAATACAATTAATTTGATTTTTAAAGTTTCTCTTATAATGTAAGCAGAATGTGTTTTAGTGACACAGGAAAAACAATTATAGAAATTTATATATACCATGAGAAAGGATAAAAAGAATTTTGTTTTGAAATCAACTATTTTAATTAAAACACTATCTTTCACATGTTTCTAGAGTAGAAAATGAATTTTATTGTTATTTGGGATCATTTAAACATACGTCAAAATTTTTTCAACACTTGGGTGAAACTTTTTATAATTGTTTAATTTTTTTTTCAGTTGCCAGCAGAAAAAATATTCATCCAGTTTACCTTCGGTTAGTGTAATCGTTCCTTTTCATAATGAACACTGGTCTACCCTTCTTCGTACAGCATGGAGTGTTGTCAATCGTTCTCCACCACAGTTACTTAAAGAAATTATACTTGTTGATGATTATAGTTCTAAAGGTAAAATTGTATTCTTTTAAATAATTGTACTACCTTATTTAAATTAACTCTCTCATATTAATAAGTTCTGTTCTATATTCTGACATGACTTTGAAGGATAATAGGTGGCCAATCAATGATATTTGCGATCAATCGTACTGGTAGGGATTCAGGAAAAATTAAATTTCCTTCATTTTCAATACATACTAAAAATAGTGTTAATATTTTTGGTCTTCTTATAGGGATTAAATAATAAAATATTTTTTAAAGGCCTGTCTAAAAAATCTCAAACCTTTGGCTGGAAAACATATAATGGGATTAATACTTTATAATAATCCCCCTAAAATTACACCCCTTGCCTCTACTCACCAAATTCCTCTAAAACAAAAACCTGTTTGCTCTCCTGTACTTCTATTGACAAATGAATGTTTCTTTTGGAATCTTCTTGTTTGTCATCACTTTCTAAATTATTTTATCTCTACTGGCAAAATGTAATTTGTCAGAAACAATGAGAAATTGCCCAACAACCAAGATTAGTGTTGTTAGTGTTTAGCAATTCCTTTGTAACCTTGTTTTGCTGACAAATTTGGAAAGATATTTTGCAACCATCACACAGTGTGAATAATTGTTACTGATCCTAATTTTTTAAGCAAACTCTCATATGTTAAAATGATAATCTGTTTTTAAAACTTTTCCCTTTCAACAAAAGTGTGAGTAGTTTGTGGCTCAGTTAAACAAGTCACGTAATGAATTAAAAATTGAATGTTTTTATTTGTTTTTCTGTCGGGTGTGGAAATTCACAAAACATTTCCAGGAATAAATAATAAATAAAAGAGCTACTTTAAAACAAACATGAAAGATTACTAAGATTAAAAAAATCCAACTAAGCAATTAAATATTAATCCAACTAAGCAATTAAATAATATATTCAGTAAACAGGCACTTGAACATAGTGTTTGTGTTTGAAAACAAATTTGCAGAGTATGTGTTGTTCTAATAATAGCTTTTACCAGAACCACCAACATAGGGAAAAAAATTGTTTTGTACAAAGTTACTTTAAACTCTACAGAATGTTACACCATAATTTAAAATGATAAACTATAACCGGCTTAGGAGTGGAACCCCAAAAAAGTAAAGCCAGGTTATACTCGGCTTCTTAGTGAATAGGACAAAAACCATTATAGGGTATTACCCGGCTTCGGAGTACCGCACCAAGAGTGTTGCTCTGATGGTCAGAGTTGAAATCCATATTGGCATTGCCGATTAATACCTGGAAAGTATTGCTGTATCTATTAAGACTATACATGATCTCTAGAGAGTTAGCTTTAATGACACTAATATTTTACAAACATATAATATTCACAAAATACTAAATATTTATATTGATAGTAAAGCACATTTTCCTGTTTTTTTAAATATTTTTATAAATCTTAATTTTCTTACAGGCTCTTTGGTCATGGATCATTAATTGAATGAAGTTTAAAATGAAAAAAAAAACAATATTAAAAATTTACACATTTTAGAAGTCTTGTCTTAATTTTATGTATTACTCCAAAGTTATTACACCAACATTTTATGCATCTGTGTAGTTTTTTTTCCTAATAAGGCTTTTATATATATATATATATATATATATATATATATATATATATATATATATATATATTTATTTATATATTTTTAGGTTAGTTTTGGTTGGTAAAGATTATTTAGATTTTTTGGACTAGGAGACTGACAGACTTACCTTGGTAAGAGTCCACTCTGTAGTCTTGAAATAGAAACACATAAAATCACTTAAACAATGATATATTTCAACCACACAGTGGTCTTTGTCAATCGAAGAGAAAACACAAAAAGAAATATGAGAGAATGAAATAAAATAATTGTAATCACAGATTGTGTAGAGTAGAAATCAGATGTCACAGATGCACAGATTAAAGATATATATATTGTTTCCATGAACATATGAGTGATTATAGTTTATATAAGTCTGTCAGGGGAAAAGAGATAAAGCTATTTGGGGAAAAAAAAAAAAAAAAAAGAATGGATTTATCTGATGTTGAGGTTAGGGGATTCTCTGGACTTGGTATACCACTGGTATGATAGTTCCCACCTTCTCAGTTCTGAGGGGTTGCAATCAGGGGGGAGTGATTTAATTATTTTTGTGGTATAGCAGTCATCAAAAGTTGTGATGTTGTGACTTGCAGCATGTTGAGCTGTTGGTCTATCCATATTCATAATTTTAACATCATGTCTGTGGCCATTCATTCTGATATTCACCACGGATGGTCTAATAAATTTCACAACAGCACCATCTTACATAATCGCAAAAATTCTAGACAAAATCATAAGATCTAAAATACATATCAACAACACATACAATATAAAAAATGGATACGAATTAATTAATAAAATAAAAACGATAAAAACAAACAGCAACACAAAAATAATAAGTTATGACATAACTAACATGTACCCTAGTATCCCAATAGAAGAAACCATAGAAATAATAAAAAACAAACTGATACACAATAACGAAAAAAGAAACATAATAGATAGTATCATTACGCTAACCAAACACATATGTAACCAAAATTACTTCCAATTTAACAATAAATATTATAAACAAACAACAGGACTCCCCATGGGTTCACCCATATCATCTGTCATGTCAGAAATATATTTACAACACTTTGAACAAATAATAATTAAACCTATAATAAACACACACAATATCTCACTATGGACAAGGTATGTAGACGATATACTTGTAATATACCAACCTACTATTCACAATGAACACATCATAATATTAAACAAACTAAATACATACAACGAAAACATACAATTCACCGTTGAAACAGAAACAAATAGAACAATCAACTTCCTCGACATCACTTTAAATATAAATGATAATAAAATAGAAACTACAGTATACAGGAAACCTACTTCCAACAACACCACAATACACTACAAATCTAACCACCCCTGGACACACAAAATTAACACTTACAGTAACATGATAAATAAAGCAATAAAATACACACAGGATAACAAACAAAAATTAAATGAAGAATTAGATAACATTACAAAAATAGCAATAGAAAATGGATACAACAAACACATTATAAAAAATATATACAATAAATTCACAAAAAAACCTAACCTCAACACAACACTACAACCGGAACACGAAAATAATGAAAATAAAAAAATCTACCTAAAATATAAATACACCAATAACAAAATAGAAAAAATAACAAATATATACAACAAAGAATACTACACTCCAACTTACAAACCAAACAACAAAATAATAAAATATCTTAATAACACAAACCACAAAACAAATTCAGAAAAACATAACCTATCAGGAATTTACAAAATCACATGCAACAACTGTAACGCTTTTTACATAGGAAAAACAACCAGAACATTTAAAATAAGATTTGAAGAACATTATAGAGCATTCAAAAACAAAAATTCTAAAGTATCGAATGTTGCAGCACACCTAATATCCCATAAACACGAAATAACAAATTACGAAAGTAACCTAACCATACTCGAAATAAATAACAACCCAATAGAACTAAACTCACTAGAAAAATACCACATTTATAAAAACATACACAACAATTTAATGAATCTACAAACAACATATACAGAAGACATACTATATAGAAACATCATACACACAGATCAAGAAAAAGTGCGTGTAACGTCAACAAACACCAACTTCACAGACCGAACATCTACAACAGAAAAACATCAGTGATTCGACAATGGTCAACGACCGAAAGGTGCCTCATCACTCAAGGTAAAATTATTGCACTTAATGGTGGATAAAATTACTCACATAGTAATATATTAACTTCATAAAGTCAGTGCAACGGAAAAACAATGGATAATGTTAAATATCAAGAATATATATATATATATATATATATATATATATATATATATATATATATATATATGTATTGTGCTTTTCTCTTGGTAATCAATTTTAAAATACAAAATAAAAGTAATGTACCTATTAGAAATTATAAGTTTGATCTGTAATAATGTTATGAATGTTTATTTATATATATGCTTCACACTTAGAATTATATAAACTAACAAAGTTTAGTTTATTTTTGTCAGAGCATTGTAAGAAACCTTTGGATGACTACACAAAGAAGCATTTACCTAAAGTGAAAGTAATACATCTACCTAATCGGTCAGGTTTGATAAGAGCAAGATTGGCTGGAGCTAAGCTAGCTGTAGGAGAAGTGTTACTCTTCCTTGACTCACACACTGAAGTTAATGTAAATTGGCTGCCTCCTCTACTTGGTAAATATTATTTCGTTACAGTGATTTTCTTAGGTAATGTAATAATTCTTGATATTTTTAGTACACTTTTCTAATATATAGAACATTTTCAGAGCTTCCTCCTGCCCACTCAAATTTAAAGCTGTCACACTTTATATAAAAACCACATATTTACTAATACAAGTAGTATTTATTGTTAAGTGAATGAAATTAGAAAATAATCTAGTTTATTTTATAAATTCATTTATCAAATATGTTTAACAATCTATAAATAAGATGTTATTTTATTAATCTTTTTCCTATGAAATTTAACAAGTTTTTAACACTTTAAGCCTATGTTCGAGTATAGATTGGCCCATTTAGTTAACACTAGTTGCCTGCGCCCGTGTATTGCTCGGACTCCCGTATTTATTTCCACAGCAATGTAAATCCCGCAAATTCTTAGTTTTGTTGATATCTTTTTACTATATTGGTTATTCTACTTTACATATTTTTACGTTTAGGCCATTTAGAGTTTATTTTACGAACAAAAACCTATTAGGTTAAGTGTGGGGACCGAGAGCAATCAGACATCCTTTCAGACATTCTCAGACAGGTGTTGGTTTGGTCAGATAAGGAGTGTTTTTTTAGTGGGTGTTGCTTACATTGCAAGTTTGTTGTTTATTCTAAATCTTATCTATCTGTCATTTCATTTATTTAATTTGTAGTTTGTGTAATTTTTGTTTAGGCTTCCAAGTGTGTTGTTTTTCACTTTAAATTTATCTTTCAGTTATTTATTATATTTAATTTTTACTGTTAGAGATATTAAGTTATACATATAATGACTAAAGTCACTTTAAGAAGCGATTCAATATGATATATGTTGCTTTCTTACAGCAACATTGACAGTGAAACCAATCTTGGCCAATGTAGAATTGAAATATCATTCATTGATGAAATGAATGGAACTGTAAATGATCAGATTTTAGAGAGTTTTCTACAATTTAAAAGGAATTTTTCTAATTTTTTTTTCTTTTAGATTTAAAACGATATATAACATGTAATATTTGTTTTCATTTCAATGTAAAATATGTATAGTGAAGTGCAGTGATGTACAGTGTTGCTATTTTATTGTTTTTACTTTTTTATACATTTTTCAAACGTGCATAACATCATCTATATTTAAGTAATCAATTCATGTGTGTATCCACAGCGGAAAGATCCTTACAATTAGTCATTAATAAATTGCAAGAATGGACCAAATCTACGGGCTTCAAGTTTTCGGCTTCGAAGACCCAGTGTATAGCATTTAGTTGTCGCAGGTAACACCAGGAACCTATCCTTTATCTTGATGGTACGCGGCTTCAGACCGCGGATAATGTGAGATTTTTGGGTCTTTTATTGCCTTCTAGTTGAAGCTGGAGAACCATCTCTCTCAGTGCGACGTCAAAAGCTACAGATTTCATATTACACTGGTCTTCGAAGCAGACCTAAACATCTGGCATTCAAAGCAGTTTTTGATAACCACCTCGAGGATCGTTATAATGAGTGTCAACGTTCAACTGCTCCCTTCGGAATAAGAACATTGCGCATTTTTAGCAATCTAAATTTAGAACTACCACCTATATTCGAACGATCATCATGCTACATCCCTTCATGGGTAATACGAATGCCAAAATTTGACTTCTCATTGTCAAGGTACCTAAAACACAATACTCCTGACGTTATTTATCGTCAGGAGTTTTTGCAGATCCAACTAACTCACCAACATACTGTGACTATATTCACAGACAGTTCAAAACTGGACAATGGGATAGGTTGTGCATTTTATATGGAAGGACAAACCTTCACTTATGGATTACCCTCAGCCTGTAGCGTTTTTACTGCAGAACTTTATGCAATTTTCCAAGCTTTAAGATCAATTCCGTCTGCAACATCTAAATATCTTGTAAGTTCCGATTCTAAAAGTGCTCTCCAGGCTATTCAGGAAATGTACACTAAGAACCCATTAGTTGGAGACATCTTTTGCTCAATACACAGGCTCCAATTACGGGGTATCGAGGTGTCATTTCTCTGGGTGCCTGGTCAATGTGGAATATTTGGAAACACTAAAGCAGATGAAGGTGCAAAATTAGCTACAAGTATGGTACCATCGACACAACGTGTGATGGCATCAGATTTTGTATGCAATGTTAAAACTATACTATTCTCTGTTTGGAATGAAGAATGGCAAAATGTAAATAGAAACAAACTGAGGGACATCAAAAATACCATCCGACCATGGAGGACATCTGTTCGTTCGAATCGTAGGGAGGAAGTGGTGGTTACTCGACTCCGCATCGGCCACTCTTTGTTAACGCATGGATGGTTGATGCGACATGAGGATCCACCACTATGTCCGTTTTGTAAAAGTAATATTACAATCAAGCATTCTTGATTGTAATGAGTTGAGCGATTTGTATATACGTTACGATCTTCGAGGTAGTTTAAAGGTGGTTTTAAGGGACGATGTCACGGCTATCGACCATGTCATCGCTTTCTTACACCACCTGAATCTATTTAATAATATTTAAATTATGTATAATTTTAGTTTCTTTAGTTTTAGTTACAATTAGTATTAAACATTTATTTTATTTTGTTTAGTTCGGTTAGTTTTATTTTGTAACATTTATTTTAAAATAAAACTAGTTAGGCGATAATAACCTTGATAGGTTTTTCGCCTGGAAAAAAAAATTTGTTAGAAGTTCCAGATTTTGTAGCTTTTTTTTGAGAATGTTGCATTTTCACAATATCCTAATGTTGTATGCATTTTGTTAGAAGATGCAGGTTTTAGAATTTTTTTTTGAGGATCCTGCATTTTCACAAAATTTTAATGTTATATGCTTTTCATTGTTAATTTTTTATTTTTCTAATTAATATTAAAATTTTTTCACATTATTTGTAACAAATCATTTCTGATAGTCTACAAATCTATTAGCTCATCTCTGGGTTTAGTTATCCTTAATTACATGTCACTATGAATCTTCATATTTACATAAAAAAGTAGTAGAAAAAAGAATATTTAATAAAGAAACAAATAAAAAAAAAATAATGCGGTTACTAATTAGGAATGCAAAAAATATAAAGTCAAGAGGTTTTTATATAGTATAGTAGGTAAGTAGGTATTAAAACTAATAATAAAATGAAATAAATTGAAATAAAAATACAAAATCTGGATGAGGTTGATATAAGTAAAATCTGTATTAAACAAATTTATGAATAAAATTCTGTATAGATTGTAATTGATTGCATATATGTGCAAATTTTACCCAACAAACTCAAAGTTTGTTTCCAGAGTTTAAGTAGAATGTTGCCATTTATCGTAATATACATATTTAGTAAATATAACATTTTGTGGAAAACATTTTATGTTATGTTCCATTTCTTTAATTAAAGTTATATGTTTGTGATAGAATCACTAATGATGATGACATAGTATCATTGAAGTGTATTTGAGATTAAAGTTTTATAGTTGTGAGTTGTATATATTTCTTGTGTTTACATATTTAGTACTAAGTTATTTCCATATGTTCATAAGTCGCTTAAATACTTTAGTTTGATTTAGTTGATTTTAGTTTCAAGTGTATTTTTAGATATGCTTGTGGTTGGTTGTGTATCAGGGAAAAGTATTTTATCAATAAATTAAACTCAAACTATGATCAATGCCGAGTTTATAAAGCAACGTTTTGGTCACATTTTTTGTGGCCCTTTTCAAGCTTTAAAATCTAAAAGCATAAAACAATAATTGTTATAATTTAAAAATTAGATACACAATAAAATTGTAAGTTAAACAACTTTAAACACAATATGAACATATAAGGACTGGATACAAGTTAGTCACTAGCAATCAGTGCTTACACTTTCAGGTTCATACTAATACTGAGACAAGCAACAGCAAGTTGAAATAAACAGATTTTAATTATTTAAAACTAAAGAAATTAAAATTATACAATATTTAAATATTAATAAATAGATTCAGGTGGCGTAGGAAAGCGATGACAAGGTCCATAGCCGTGGCATTGTTCTTTAAAACCACCTTTAAATCACCTCAAAGATCGTAACCTATATACAAATCGGTCAACTCATCACAATCAAGGCGAATATGCTTGACTGTGATGGTACCTTCACAAAACTGATATAGTGGTGGGTCCTCACATCACATCAACCATCCATACGTTAACAAAGAGTGGCCGATGCGAAGGCGAGTAACTACTACTTCCTAAATACAATTTGTATGAACAGATGACCTCCATGGTCGGACGGTATTCTTGATGTCCCTCAGCTTGTTTCCATTTATATTTTCTCATTCTTTCTTCTAAAAAGGATTAGTGTACTTTTAACATTGCATACAATATCTGATGACATCACACTTTGTGTCGAAGCTAATTTTGCACCTTCATCTGCTTTAGTGTTTCCAAATATTCCGAAGTGAGGAGGCACCTAGAGAAATGACACATCGACACCTCATAATTGGAGCCTGTGTATTGAGCACAGGATGTCTCCAACAATTTTGTTCTGCAATTGTTCAACAAAAGGCAATACTACAGTTTCTTTCTTTTCATAAAATTGATCATTATTAATGTTATTAATCTTTTTTTATTTTAATTTAGCCAATCTCAAGTTAGCATATTTATTAATAAACTGAAGAGGATAATGATTTGCTAACAAAACAGTGTAAATGTATTGTAAGTTATCAGTTAAAAACCTTTCATCTGACAATTTCACAACTTTATCAGATTTGACATTTTCTAATCCGTTGACTGAATCCAGTCTTTTAATCAGTTGGGTAAAAAGCCTATAGGCAAAGGGGAAAGTACTAACGTTGTATAATATTCCAGGTATTGACTTTGATTGTAGTTATATAGGTAAATCTGGTAGAATTTTAGAACAGAGAGTCAAGGAACATAAGTCTGATTGGGAAAATGATAGAGAAAGCTCTGCATCAGTCAACCACACGAGAGAAACCGGTCATGGCTTTGATTTTGACAGAGTTAAAACTTGGATTAAGAAAGCAACAAACAAAAAAGATTATTGTCAGAAATGATTTATATAACTAAGTTTTGAGAAGTGTTAATAGAGTTTCAGATACTGATAATTTGAAAAGAGTTTTTAATAACTTTTTTCAAATTGATTAAATGATATTTTGAATAGTACTGCTTCATGTGATTGATTGAACCACTGTCTGTTTATTGTAACTTGCTGTTGCTCGTCTCAGTATTAGTAAGAAGGTGAAAGTGTAAGCACTCATTGCTATTGGCTAACTTTTATCCAGTGTTTATATGTTTCATATTGCGTTTAAAGTTGTTGAACTTGCAATTTTATTGTGTATTTAATTTTTAAATTATAATGATTGTTTTATGTTTGTAGATTTTAAAGCTTGAAAAGGACCACAAAAAGTGTGACTGAACGTTGCTTTATAATATTAAAATAATAAACTCGGTATTGATCATAGTTTGAGTTCAATTTATTGTTAAAATTGCATGCCGTTAGAAGCCAAACCCATTTAATAGTATTTTTTGTTGAAAGATGAGTATCAAAATTAGGCCAGAGATATGACACATGCTTAAAAAAGCTGGCGAATATGTAGAATAAGTGGAATAGTAGAAATATATGGTTTTGAGAAGTAAATAATACATTTTTTATGTCTAGTCCATTGGTTACATATATCCAACTAGAAGTTATCTTGCAGGAATTCCTTATATATATAGATTTGTAAACAAGGAATATGTTCATGCTTATGTAATAAAAAAACAGATTTATGTGTTATTTTTAACATTGTTTATAACTATCCAACAAATAGAAGTGAGAGGATAGAAGTAATTTGTAGAAGGTAAGATACAGTAACTATATAAACATTCAAGAAGTTACATTTAACAAGTTACAATTTATAAGTTACATTTATAAATTTTTCTCATTGCTGTTGTCAATTTGGAAATTTGAAAACTCTATATTTATGTTCAGTAAGGACTTCCTTACGTATATGTTCAGTGAGGACAAGTTTGCACCTCATTTTCAAAATAGTTTTTTTTTTAAGTTGAGGGTGGATTAGTGAGGAAGAATTTTAAAAAACATTATGTTTGCTTTTGTTTGTTTACAGAACCCATTGCTGAAAATTATCGAACTTGTGTTTGTCCATTTATTGATGTCATAGCATATGAAACGTTTGCCTATAGAGCTCAAGATGAAGGTGCCAGAGGGGCATTTGACTGGGAATTCTACTACAAACGTCTTCCACTTCTTCCAGAAGATTTGAAAAATCCTTCCGAACCTTTCAAGTAAGTGGGACATTTAGTATTGTTTGAGCGTTTCCTCTCAATTACTTTAATGTTTACCCTTGTGTTTTTTCTACCACTCAATATTTCTTTGTAACACAAAGGAAATATGCTACATATGATTATGGATTTGGAAGTTTTTGGTTTATATGTGATAATACTTCTCTGTCTGTATTACTTTACCAAACCAATATTTAAAGCATTTACAATAAAAGCTCTTTTATATGACATTCTATTATCTGGAATATTCTATTAATTAGCACATTTTCAAAACAAAAACAAACAACTACAGTACTCTTCCTTGTTGTTACAAAATGTGACTCATCGGTAATACAAGTACAAAACAGATGTCAATATATTTATAGATTGTTTTGATTTTCTGTGTCAGTTGCGTTTGTAGAAGGCCTGGTTTTTCATTTAAATTGTAGCGTTACTGTTTACATGCTTTAGTGATAATGAGGGAGAAAAAAAGTGTTGCGCAAAAGCAAAAAAGAGTAGTGTTTCCTCTCTTGTCAAAGAGAAAATTGACTAAGGGACTACCTGGCAAAGCCCTGTATGATTTACTAGAGGACCGGGAACTGCGGTCATACAAAGTGCTTTAACTCTCCATGCCAGGTCTCAAGTCCTGGACTGGGCAAAATTAGTTCAAACGTTCCAAGAAAGAGAAATAACTCCTTGGTGAGCCTCTGTTGGATAATACCATTCTATGCTGTACTAATTTTAAGAACAAAAATTATTTATTTAGTTCTATAACTGCTATGAGGAAACAAATTTTAAAGTTCTATACTTACCAATGTTAGCTAACACAATGTCTTTCTGCATTACAAAGAATTATGCCTTCATTTAATTATACCACTGCTTGCATGAAAATAAGTAATTCATCAAGTTTTTCATTCATTATCATTATCTTTGTGTTTGTCTATTAAAATAATAATGTACATGGAATAGTTGACAAATATTGGTCCAACTTTGATTTTTTTCATTTTAGATTTGTTACTTAAAACAAGTTTGAAACTATATAAACTCAATGTTTCTTTAAAAAACATTACTGTTTTATATTACAATAAATATTATATACCTTTGGTTGTAAATTAGGAACAAACTATCTGGTTAGAATAATTTTTGATGCCCTATTTTCCACTTTTGAATTCTTACTTATAAATTGTCTACTCCATTCACCGATGGAGATCACCAAGTGTGTTCAAAACTGTTTTGTCTCTATAAGCTTTTTATAAATTTTCTTTAATTATAAATTATTATTAATTGTTTTGAAATAAATAACAGTTTAAAACAAAACAAATATTTAAAAATATTAAATGCCAAAAGTATGTTTGTAGAGGTATACTTTATTTAGTATTCTATACAGTGAATATATGTCTTTATAACTGAAGAAAGTTAAAAGTGTGTATGAAGTATTTCTTACACACATGAGTAATAAAATCCACAAGTAATTTTACTCTCTATGTTACTTTCTATCTTACATACAATGAAATATCAAAATAAAAATAATTTTTAGATTACACTAGCTGCTTAACCCACTCACAACCAAAGACGGAATTTGCCCGTCATCATTGTTTGAGCGCCGTAAATGCCATGGACGTGCAGTGCCCATCCTTTAATTTTAGGAAGGTTTTCTTGTATTATAACAGATAGTATTATTGTCTAGTTATACATAGCTGTTTTCTATTCTCTTTGTTTGGTGTTGCCGTAAATATAACCTTTATTTTAGTTTTTTATGTTCTTATTTAGAAGTTTTTTCATGTGCATTCTTAGGTTACGTTCATTGTTCAGTTTACATTTTATAATGGCTAATCGTGAACAGGTATTTACAGAGTTCATAAATACTGTATTATTTGACAGTGATGAAGAAGTAATGGAAAGTGTTGTCTGTAGGGTTAGTAAAAGTGATAGTTCTTCTGAAAGCAGTAATGACGGCGATGAAAATACGTTAATACCGAGTTGTGTGTCTAGTATTATTCTAAATAATAAGTAAATATTTATTTTTTCGTCATCTCTTAATTCTACACATAAACTTATAAAGATTAAGCCTGTTTTACATATAATATTGAAAACATTTACACAATTCAGGCTAAACTTAGCAGAACAACTCCTACAGTCCGCACAGCTACCAAACAGGTAAAATTCTGGACGACCATCAATTTCCACAGATTCACCTCCACGCATATAAAGGAAATATTTAGGCCACTTTATTCAAAAAAAATTCCATCAACATCAAAGGCTAGGCCTTCAAGATGATGTAAAGTCTTGAATGATGTACAAAACAGGGAAAAAGGAAAGAAACTGTAGGCCTTATAACAGTGCAAAAAATGTAAAGTTCCACTACATTTCGAAGACTGTTTTGAGATTTTCATACCTAGACAAACTATTAAAATTTAATTAAATTGATGTAAATATTGTAAAACGTGTGTAAATATGTTTGTTCATTAGTGTAACAAATCACAATGAAGAAATAGCTGAGGTGAGTGTTAATAATTCATTTTTGGCATTCTAATCAATTCAAACAATAAAAATCAAAAATATATTTGGTACTGAGGTTACATTTTTTATGATTAATCTGGTAGTGAATGGAGAACAAATAAAATCATCCATTTTATTTAAACATTTTCCCACATTTTATTTACAATAACAAGTATCATGAAAAATATTTTGATCTTTGGATCAATTGGTTGAATGTGATTGAATTTTACAATTCATATCCAGGTTGTATTCATATCAAATGAAGAGACTGAAAATTATTTTACAAGATGGCATTATTGTGGTGCAGAACTGTCTTGTCATAGGTAGAGAAATCTATCTAGTAACGTTATAAGACCTCGCTATGTTCTCTTGTGTGTTATTCTGCTGTTAATATAGCTTTGTGAAAATGTGGTTAATATAAATTTTCATAGTAATATTGCTTATTTTGAGCATTCATAATGTGTAATACTGTTTGTGGCAGCTCTATAAAGACATTGTAAGACTTAATTTTGAAAGGCTTTTACTCCATTTTGTACAATAAAATAACAATAAAACAGATTTTATAGAGTTGTGGTCATGTACTGTGTTCTAGTGCTTTATAAATATAATATGAGTTTACTGTTTTAATAGTAATAAGTTTATCAAATATAAAATTCAGCTATAAATAAAAAGTACTTGACCAAGTGAATAGGTAAGGGCTTACTTTGCTGACGTGTTTCAAAACATTCATTCCTTTTACGAAGCTAGCTAGGAACGAATGTTTTGAAACACGTCAGCAAGTAAGCCATTACATATTCACTTAGTTAAGTACTTTTTAGTTACAATTTAATCAGTGAACTCAAGATGATTACATTAAGCAACTATAAAATTCATGATATTATTAATGTCAGTAATTATTAATGTAAAGTACAACGATATCTTAGCAAATATTCTAAGGGATGTAAAAGTAAACTCTTAAAAAAAAGGACTTACTCTTTTGGAATTTTATCAACTGATTTAATATTATAATTTTTTTTAATGAAATTTATGTTTTTCACTTACTGTGGAATAAATATATTAAAAATATTTAAAAATATATATAATTAAAAACATTTAAATAAAAATGATACAGTAAACTCCCGATTATCCGTGGAATAGGGTGGCCCGGCAACGCCGGATAACCGAATTCCCCGGATAATCTGCTATGAACAAAGAATAGGCAAAACGATCGATAATCGATTATAACATAAGTTACACAAATAATGACCCCGGTTAATGCAATTCACAAATAATCTTCAGAGGACAAAATAAATACAGAAAATTATTTAAAATGTCGATGTATTTGACGGATTATAACATGTACATTTATATGTCTAACTATTTACAATACGTACATAAGTATATGTCAAAAGTAAGTATGTATGTACATATTTAATTTCCTTTACACATAATACAAAAAAATCTGTCACTTTCGTTTGTTTATTAGTGTCACAAAGCCATAAAGATCGATAATGTATATGACAGACATGGATAATGCATATGTCACGTCCTAGACTATTTATAGCCGATATTAGCTGACATTTGTTTACAATCTTATGATACGCATTAGGTTTTCGGGCGTCCAAGAATTTTGTCATTGTCTCTTATATACAGTAGTCTGCTCGCCCTTTTATTTCGCTGGCCCGCTTCGGGATGCTTCCCTTTCAATGTAAAAATTAGTACGTACATATCTATTCTCTTCATCTTAACCTCTATTAAGCCTAATATGTATTTACGCCGTAATTCACCGTTTGGAAATTTAAACACATGAATCTGATTGAAATAAAAACTGAATATATGTAAAACAATGGCAGACACCGGATAATCCGCAAACCGGTTAAACCGCCCACGGATAATCGGGAGTTTAATGTAGTTGAATTCGTCGTGGGAGATATTTAACATAAAAATTGGCACAGAAAGTTCTAAATTAAACTCAGTAATTTTAAAACTTGTTATACTTATTAAAGTAAATTTATAGAACCTCGGCAAAAATACTTTCTAGTGCACAAGGCAATATATTTCCATCAGTTCTAATTTTGATAAATTTATTTTAATTTTAAGTTCAGCAAATTGTAAATTGTAATATTACTAAGTTTAAACACAAAATTTTCCAGAAGTTAAGGACAAGTCTTCATGAGATTTAAAAAAACGTGTAGATAAGTTAAACTTTTACATTTGAATTGGGTAAAAAAATGATTTGATAAAATTATAATTTAAGAAAATTTATGAAAAACATATCGAGAAATTTTGTTTTTTGATCACATTAATCAATCCTATCAGCTTCTTGTCTTCAGACATTGATGAAGAGAGCTTAGTGTAATTGAAATTGTAACATACCAATAGGGTTTTAATTAATTAATTTAAATTATAAGTTTGGTTAGTCATTGTTTTATTTAGTTCAAATGTAAAAATAAAAGTTCAATAGTTATTGTAGTTGAAATAATGATTACAACAATCTTAAAAATTGTTTAAAGTACTATAGTAAAAGTATACTGATACAAAGAAATATTTTCACATGGCTTGAAAATGTTTGACTATATTAGACTTAGTTTTCTGATGTCGACTAACTAACTTTAGCTTATTATATTTATATCTCAACACTTTTGTTTTCAAACCTTGTTTATTAAAAAATTCAAACGCAACAGACATTAGTAGTAAGTTAATTTTATTTCTACTATTTTACACGTTAATAGTGATTGCAATATTGTGAATAAAAATTGTTATTCAGGACTTTGTTTTAACCTACTTTCTTTAAAATTGTTACAGATCACCAATAATGGCCGGAGGCTTATTTGCTATTAGTGCTACGTTTTTTTGGGAGCTTGGAGGCTATGATGAAGGTTTAGATATCTGGGGAGGAGAACAGTACGAATTAAGCTTTAAGATTTGGCAGTGTGGAGGACGAATGCTTGATGCTCCTTGTTCACGAGTTGGACATATCTACAGAAAATTTGCTCCCTTTCCTAATCCAGGAATTGGGGATTTTGTTGGAAAGGTAGTAATAAATGTATATATAATATAAATATTACAAACAAAGATAAATAATTCAATTACTGATCTTTAAATAATTGCCTGTATTCTTGGAGTATCATAAATCCTCACTGGCTTGTATTTTGAGGTATTTGACTAATGAACTAAACATCTGTCATCACATTCTTTGCCACATTAATTTGTCTTAATCTTATGTGTAACATCTGCTATTAAACTTCCACAATAATCTCAAAGACTCTTACAGTTACCAAAACCTTGGTGTCATGTATTTGAACACCTTTTGGTCTCTTCCAATTAGCCATGAGCTCATCATTTGTCTTTACATCAGTTAAGTCATCAACACACAAAAGCTACCAATACCACATGGGAAGGTTTTACTGCCAATATTTTTACATCCTAAAAAGATAAAACAAGTGATTTTAGTATGATAAATTTGAAAGTATTTGTCTTAGCATAAAGTGGGCGGGATACACATGATTTAAAATTGTAACAACAGTATAACATATGTTAAAATTCAATAGATAACAGAATACACTGGATGCAGTAACAAAATCTTAGTAGGCTTGGGTAATAGAGAGTGTCTAATGGGTTCCAAGAATTCAAATAAAACTTTATCTTCTGACTCTAAAAAGGCCCGTTGCTATAACAATGAGTTGCTCATAAATAGCAAGTGGTAACATATTATAAATGCTTTGTACTTGTTAGTTTACTCCAAGTAAACATTATCCAGCACTCTCTTTGATTTGTCGATAGAGTACAGCTTTTGAAATTTGTAAGTATGAGATATCGCGATTTACACGTTTATAAAAAATTTGTCTTAGCAATTTATCTTGTAATAAATATGTTAAGGGTTTAAATCTGAATGACTCTTCTCTATGAATTTTTTACTGATAATTGATTTTATGTAGGGGCAGATGTGGGGTCTAATGTTAGAACAGATGATAAAGAGAAGAATGTGATTTTCCTTGAAAGATTTTATTCTTTGTGAGAAAGACCAATCTCCACTAACTTGATTGATATTTCTATCCAGGAGGAAATAAAATGACTACCTGCATTTGAAAATGAGCAACAGAATAACTAAAAACGTATATACTATCGTGTGTTGATTTACTGTAATTATGAGTTTCACAAGCCAAGTTTATATACAATTTAAAAATGTTTGACTAGTTAAATCACTAGTTTGCTTCATCTGTAGAAAAATATACAGGAGAAAACAACTTGGCAAAGAAGGTGACCTTTTTCGACAGTAACTTTTCACATCCATCTGTAGAGGGGCTTAAAAGTGGGTAAATAAAGCCCACTTTTTTGTTTTTACCGTTTTCTTGTGCTGACCCGTTTATAGAAGTGTTGTTGATACACTCAACCAAGACACTTTATTATATTGTGTTAAGTTACTTGCAATAATAACAGCGAGTATAAATATGGGAAAAAGTGTTTCCAGTGCCTTAAAGAAGAAGCTAAATGTAACTTTTTGGAATTCTAGTGTATATGATGAAAACAAGTCAACAATACTAGTTAAATACTGGAAAAACCTATTGGGTCATAAAGCAAGTGATGATTGGAATGAAGAAGTACTAGACAGAAAGCTACTAACTGTGTAACTAATGAAGAAATCTTTCAACTTCTTAGAAACATCTCCGGCTATAAGTAAGTATTGTTATAGCAAAATGTGACTGAAGGAACATGTAGTCTATAAATGTACTGCAAGTGACATCACTTACTTGGTGAACATAGAACCTGCTTGTAAGGAAATGAAGAGTGAAAACAAACCTAATTCATTGTGTGAGTGAGTTCACTTAATTCATTGTGAAGCTTTCAAGGCCTTTGAATGAACAGCTGATTGAATGCTGTTCAAACAAGAAGAAATAATGAGCTGAGAAACAAGAAGAAATAGTGGCAAATCTGATTTTTTGCAGATAAAGAAAATTTGTAGATGTAATTCAATGAAGGAGCGTGTATTGTAAGTCAAGTTGGCCATTATTATATATATATATTTTTTCACAAAAAAAAAAAAAAAACTGATGTGAGTACTGTAATAGAATTTTAGAAATAAACATTTATTTTCATTAAAACTACATTTATATATTACACAATTTGATTGAATAATACCGGTATATACTCTGGGCCTAAGTTATCATATATTCTGCTAATTTTCAATAGTTAAAATATATGCCAAGTTAAACTTAAAATTTTATACACTTACTCAAGTTGACAGAAATATTTATAATTCAACATAATGCTTAACAAAATTATGTAATGTAAGTATGTACACCATTTTTAATTCATATTACCAATAAATAAGCAAGCCTCTCCTACATCTGGATTTTTTGGTATTTAAATTTACTGACACCACATTGATCCAGATGAAAGAGGTTTCGTATAGTAAGTTAACTTGAACACATATACATAAACAGTTTTATAAGTGAATAAAGATTAAAAATGAATTACAGAATTATCGCAGAGTGGCTGAAGTATGGATGGATGAGTATGCAGAATATTTATACAAACGACGACCACAATACCGTGATTTAGACCCTGGGGACTTGACCAAACAGAAGGAAATAAGGAAGAAACTGCAGTGTAAGCCTTTCAGATGGTTTATGGAAGAAATTGCATTTGATCTTGTTAAAAAATATCCCCCAATTGAACCTCCAGATTTTGGGCATGGTGAAGTAAGTAAAATTATAATGGTGTTCAAATTAGATTATAGGGAATATGTTTTAATCTATTTTTTTTCTGGTTTTAAAGCAATGTTCAATTTCTTGGGTTTGACTAGTGCCTTATTAATGAAAGTTAATACAAATTTTAAAACCTTTACATTTTTTTTTTTTACCTTAGATACATAAGGTATGTTAGATTAGGGTGAATTTGTTTGCCAGTTTGTTGATTTATCCGATTCCTTTGGGTTTTACTTTTGCTTTCTCTTTCCTTGCTTGGAAGTTAAAATAGATAACTACAGTAGCATTCTTACCTATCAGAAACAACTAACTGAAATTTCTCTTATGTTTCTCCAGGGGAAATGCAAAATCACCCAATTTTTTATAGTCAAATTTTGAGCCAAGTTTAAATTGAATTATATAATTTTTAAAATATATGTAGTCAAACTGAAATAAACTAATAATAAATAGCAGTATAATGCAAAATTTTATGACTAAATGTTATCACAAAGTTATATTCAACACAATACACACATATACATTGACAAATTGTTAAGCAGTCAGATCTGGCATTTTTCTAGATAGAAATATCTCTTCCAATAGATGGTTTCTCAAGAGTTTCAATATGTGTAGAATGTCACTAAATGCCTATATGTCGTGTTCACCAAATGAGCTCTTAGTTTGCCTTTTGAGTAGATACAAGCATAAACATTGCCGGGTATTGCCCAGCTTCGGAGAACTGCGAAAGGTTGTTGCTTGGTTCATTGGCTCTCAAACACATACCGCTATTGTCGATTTATACCTGGCAGTGGAGTGGGCTTCTTAATTGATAAGCAAAAAACATTAAAAAGCAATTGTTCCTGGAATAAAGAAAATAAAAATTTTACAGGAGAATTATGCTCCCTTTAAAAAACTCTATGAGAAATTAATACATTTTTTAAAATTCATTTTGGTTAGTACTCAAACTAACACCTATTGGGAGATTCAAAACGAATAGGGAGCAGATTTGCAAAGAGTGCTGTGTTCAGCTATATCTCAAATATAGCTCATCAGTATTCTACAGTAGGAATATTTAGTAAATACTCAAAATATGGAAGATAGTTAGGCCTATGATAGAATGAGTGATAACAGTAATAAAAGACTACTTTTTGTGATTGGCTCTATATTTAAAAAGCTTAAATATTCAAGATACAGTGTAGTTTTCTTTTATAGTAGAGTTTTCGTTTATAGTGGAGTAAAATTACTTTTATATGAAAAAATGCAGAGCTCTGAAAAATACTTCCTGTTAGTTGAACCTGTCCATTAGTACTAGCTATCTCAAGACTCAGCTCTACAAACCTTTTCTGTTCTTCTGTGATTAGTTTTACACAACAGCCTATGTAGGTACTGAGAGTTGCTTGAATGTAATGTTCCAATCAGGGATTGAGTCACGGTCGATGTGTGATTTGATCTCGTCATTGATTTCTGCTGACAATGAATTCACACCTCATCCAGCTGATCATTTCTGAATATATATTTTTTTTCACCTAAGTCTGCCGCTTCAATTTTTTGTATACCATGTGCTCTCAATAAGTAAACAAATCTTAGCTCAATTAGCGGTATTTTTAAAAAATAAACACACCTGCAATCAATAGTTAGGTTGCACAGGCAAAAATCTGTGAATAGAGCAGCAATAACACTTAAAACTAGTGAAAACATTTGTTTAATTTCATCAATTTTCATTTAAAAAAAAAGTTAGTTTTTTTCTCGTTTATATGATTTCCTGAAGTTGTAATACTAACCGTGCAACACAGTTATGAACTGCACGATTCTCTTATCTGTGACTGTAAGGAAAGATTTCATCAGTAGTCTAGTTAGATCTTTATTACCTCCAAAAATGGTTCAGTAGAATAACTGTCTTGTTATTTATTACTTTCTTTGGCACATTTATGACATCGCTGTTTCCTTACACCATAGTTTCAAAATTATTGTAATACACAATACCACCAACACACATTATTGTAATAATACAAAATGCTAATAGTTGAAGATGCAGAACGAAAACAGTGAGGTTGAACTAAACATAACACCAACGCACTGCAATTACAACCGACAGATGCTGACTGACAAAACAATGAAAGGAGACAATGAAGAGGAGGGAGTTATTCATTATGAATTAATGTAAAAAAAAATACTACTGCTATTACATTTAAATACTAATCATTTATCCAATACAAAAAATGGATAATTTTTCATAATTTTGCCATATTTTGGAACTTATATGTGACTGGAAGATAAGTGATCTAAACCAAATTAAAACAATGTTTTGAGGCTGTATTTGGAGGCGTTACAAGTTATTACATTTCGACAACATCAAGTTGAAAATTGAAGAAAATAATTTGGTAACGTGAAGTCTTTCATATTTTGGGAAACATAAGGGCTTATGACCAACCAGAAGATGTCAACCAGTTTTACTAAATTTTTTGTATATATAATTTGCAACATTTCTATGCTATTACAACCTTGAAATAAAAAAAGAGTTTTTTTGGCCCACCTTACCATGTAACCCTCTATAAAAAATATTTGTTATAAAATTTCATTTGGGAATTATTATGATTTAGATTATGATTGAGCTAAATTAGGTCTTACAAAATTACACTGCTGGTTTTTGAAAGTTTTTTCCAGTAAATTAAAAACTGTATTTTAAGATAATGGAGTTTTTCATTAATTTTTGTATCTAAATTTCTATTGTAATGAAAACAATTTCCTGTACATGTATTATAGAAATTTAGTGCCTTGGTAGCACAGATAATATTATTTGTTAATACTAATAATGTTACAGTTGGAGAGAATTAAATATTTGGTAGACAGTGCACTTTAATAAACCTTCTTTTGTTTCTTGTAGATTCGGAACAATGTGGCCAATGATTTGTGTGTTGATACAGAATTTAAAGGTCCTGATGATCCGTTTGGTTTGGCTGAGTGTGTAAAAGATCATCCAGGGAAAAAAGGAGAACAGGTAATAATATTGTATATGCAGCAGTAAATAAATTGTCCTTCTTTTATAAAAATGTACTTAGGATCCTCATTATGAATTAATTGTTGAATTAATTGGGATCCTCATAATTAATTAGTGAATCTTGAATAAGATTCACAAAAGTTCTATATTTTGCACATTTTCTACTGTCAATAATTTTATTACATTTTCTATTCCATTTTTGTGTGCCATTTACCCAATTCTTCTACCATGGGTGAAACTTTCTCGTCCCTACAAAATCTGGGCATACAGACGAGGGTTTCTCATCATCAATTTTTGTCATTGCTTTAATAAATTAAGTTATGTTTTTTTTGTTGAATGAATAGTCCACTTGACACTTGTCAATGGGTTATCTCCATGCTTCAGATACGCACATGAAACACGTTTCTCATGTCTAAGAAATTGTTTTTTTTTGTTTTTGTAGCAATAGATTTCAGTTGCCTTGATCACCTATACAGGATGAATTAAATCGAATAATTTAATCTACAATAGGGTTATTCGTCATCCAATAATATCCCTTCCTAATTCTTTTTCCTTCATATTCTTGTTTCATAGATCTACCTTGAATTCTTACGTAAGCAGGTCTTTTGGAATTATTGCTGATATTGAAAAGGCTGTAGTGTGAACTATTTATTGTTATGGGAAGAAAAAATCTTAACATAGGTTTTTTCTATGAAAATTTATACTGCTACAATCAAATTTCGATTATCCGTGGATGGGTTATCAACATTGCTGTTTTCCGCAGTGACTGTTGAGAAATTTAAAAGAAATTCCGGATTTAAATTGAATATATAACCAAATATAAAATAATTGGTACGTGTTTAAAGAATTATATTGATAAATTAGCTTTAGTTTACTATATTTAGTTATTGGAATATCATATTAATAATTGATTAGCATGATACCAATATTTATTACTTTTAAATTTGGCAACTGAGAGTCATCCAAATAATGTAATTTAATATTTCTAATGCATAACTATAACAAAAATTATAGGAATTCCAATTGTCATGGCATAAGGACATCAGACCGAAAGGTAGAGGCATGTGTTGGGATGTATCATCCCCTAATCCCAAGGCACCAGTTCAGCTTTATGGATGTCATGGCGGCCAAGGAAATCAGCTATGGAAGTATGATATTGTAAGTTTTATAAAATTTTAAAATAGAACAGATTATTTAAAAACTTTCCAAATTTAGTTTTAATAAGTATTTTGGTGTTCTTAAATGTATTTGGGTATTAGGATTGTTGTACAATTTTTGCTCTTCTATTATGCCTTAGGTACTACAGATCATCCATTAACTTAACCCATTTGAACTGTATAAATGAACAAGGTTACCATACTATTTGGATTTTTTAATAATGATGATCTCAGGTTTAATTTTATAGTGATCTGAATAATAGTAAGTAATTCTGTTATATTTGTCATTCAAGTGCAATATAAAGTGAAGAACAGATGTATTATTTTACAAGTTCTTTTTGTTTGACCTTATTCACTTCTTATAATTAATAAACAAACATACTTTTCTGCTGTCCAAATTTCTATCTTGTTCTGTTTTATTACAGTAAAAAGATGTGGCAATGCAGATGGTTTGAAAAGATTGTAAAATGTGTTTTAGATATTGATAATGTTTATATAGTAATTTTCTGACAGCAAATAGGAGGGTGAAGAATCGTCTAGTAATGCTACTAGGATTTAGTGTTTGGCAGTGAAGATTGTGGCATCCTATGTTGAAAAAAGATGATATGGTTTGAAATAATTGAAGATGTGATTAGATGAAATAGGAATTTTTCTCTATTACAAATAGGATTTTTTTTACAAAAAAATGTATCTATTACTGATACAAACATTATATATTCAATTGTACTCAAATAAAAAGTAGAAACTTAATAACATTGATACGACAACATTTTATTAAACCATGGATAAATAAATATTTAAACTAAGTTCATGTTTTTTTACCACTAATGGAAACAATGGAGACAAAAATAATTTAAAAAATAAACAATACAATTTATTTTTAAAAAAATTGGCCTTTAATTTCCTATTAAAAACAGCTCTGGGCGAAAATCTGATCAAATTGTCAGGATGTCATTTAATTGTGTTGTTCAGCGGATCTATATTTCTAGATTTATAAAAAATCTGATATTAATGAAATTAAACTGAGAAACAAATTTATCTTGATTTTGTATCAGTAAAAGCAGGTTAATAATTCCAAATTATTCCCTAATGTAAATAAAATATTTGTTTAGGATAAGAAGTGGTTAGTTCATGGAGGAAATCCACGTTGCTTGGATGCTGATCTCCATAGGAAAAAGATATTTGTAACAAATTGTGATCCGGATTCTGAAACACAGCGTTGGAACATAGAATATATAGACTACAAAGCCTTTGTTGGTAATGACTGAATAGTTTCAAGAGATCTAAGTCTTCTATGTGCCTATCTACATTCCAAAATGAATAATAGTTAGTAAACTTTATATAGTAAAAGTTAGTTTTGTTATTTGTATGGTCATTTGTTGACAATTATTTAAAAAAAAGTGAACATTGAAAAAAGATTTATTTAACATTATCATGAGTGTTTAATTTTTGAATCTATTTTGTAAATCAGTCTATTTATTCTATAAACTCTTGAGGAAAATAATATAATAGGAGGAAGTATTTTAGTAATTTTGTAAGGTTAATGTTTGTGATCATCAAACTTTGTATTCAGTTAAAAGTTTAACTTTTAAACTCAGATAGATTTTCCATAATTATATAAATATCATTTCAAGATTTTAGCTATGTTGAATATACATTGTTTATGGAGGATAACAGACTTTTCTCCCTACAAAGGCACCCACCAGATAAAGATTTTTGCTACTCTCACTGGTACAAAGACATATTTTCTCCTATGTTTTCATTAATTGCTTTACAAACATGTTCAACATTTTCAAAATTTCCAGCCATCGACAACATTCCAGATTGTTTGTCACTAACAGTTGCTACACAGCTAATTTTTAAATACTCTTATTAAACTACTCTCTTAAGTGGTTGTTCCCATATACTCATCACAAAAAAGTTTTGCAATTTAGAAATAGTCTCTGAAGCAAAATGACTAAGTTTTTGGTAAAATTTCTTGCAAATTTTTTGCTCAAGACATGGTCATAGAGAAATGTGATGCTACCACATGAAATAGTGTATGCAACATAACACAGTGACTGACCAAGTGAATGGAAATCCGGGAATTCATGACGGTAGAAAGAGAAGGGCTCTACCTCCACTACTGAATCCATTGGTTTCTCGTAGCTGGGCATCGGATGGAGGTCAGACACTTTTGAGGCATACCTCGAAAATATGAAATAATTGTTTTGAAACATGAAGGATTGAAAAAATATTTATTTTCCTAATATTTTGAAAATGTCAATAACTTTTTCAAAATTATAAGATATTGATGACCATTTATTGAAAGTTCATATTTTAAACTAATATTCTCGCTGTACAATTAACAAATGAATAGATACTAAGTATTAAACACTAATGTAACTGAAATATTGTTCACAGTATTAGATATTTTTGCAGTTATTATATATTAAAATTCTTAACAGAAATAAAACTAAAATGTACAAACTTGATCTATCTGTGTTTGATAATCTGTCTAAAACTATTTGTAAATTACACAAAAACTTGCATAGTTTTTCAAAGGTGTGTACATTCTGGTTAAGTGCCTTTTGATGAAACTTTATGATTATAAAAGAAATGATACCTATAGTGTTTTGTGTTAATTAAAAACGTGTTTTGTGTTATTAAAATATATAAAATGTGAATATATATGTTTGTTACTTGTATTATCTATATTGATACATGTTGCTTTAAGTATATGTGATAATTTTTAGAACATTGTCAGTAATACCTTTTCTTTGATAAAAAGGGGAAGTTACTTGTTAAATTGTTTTTTTGTTGCATTATCTTAATGTTAGTAGTAAGATTTTTTCCTTACACTCCCTGAAAAGATTCTTGTCATAATGTTTTGGTTTTTAATAACAAGGTTATTAACAGATTTAAAAATATAATATTGAGTTTAAGGGAGATATTTAAATGTGGCCAGAGATTTAGGTCTTCTTTGAATATTTTGTGAGGATGAAATAAATTTAATGACGTTTCATCTTAAAAATTGGTTTAAAAAATATTTAATCCCTACTTGACACAAAATAAAATGCAATATAATTTTTTAAATAAATTTTGGGAAAAATGGTACTGTTGTGAGTTATTTGGTTTTGTCTGCTTAACCCGGCGTTAGTCACTCCCCTGATTGTTACACGGACGGTCACTGCGGACTGAGAGTCCGCAGTTTGTATTTACTTGTGAAAATTAAAATTACTTATTTTTTTAACAAGTTTATTATAAAAAACCCCTTTAAATAGGTTTGCAATAAAAAGATCTGCTAAATTTATTGATATTATTATATTTTTGTAACAGAAAACAATTCCAAACATCATAAGAATCTTCAATAATGAAAAATAAACAGTACACTTGAAAAAATATGCGAAACAGGAAAAATAAAACGTATTTAATATTACATAAAAAACAATATTAATATTTTTTAAAAGAAATATGTTGTTAGTCCAATATTTATATTATTTTATTCTGCTGAATTAGGTTCATCAGAGCTGTCATTGCATTTGGGGCAAATCATAGCAGCACAATGTTGCAGACAAACAGAATTTTTACATTTCTTGCAGCTTAATCGAGTTGGACGATTTTTTCCTGCCACAAAGAAAGCATCTTCCCCTCCTAAGTCCACTGCTAGAGCTTCTTTAGGTACTGGTAATCCTACAATTTCGTGCAAACGTAATTTAATTGTGGGAGGCAGTTGTTGAGTTTGTAGGCGTTGGAGATGTTGGGGGCGAAACAGTTTGATGCTCAATCCCTTTAGGAAATTTTTTCTTTCAATCATTGATGAATTGTTTGCTTTATAAATAACATGGGAATTTATTCCGCCAATATTCAATAAAGAGTAAAAAATCACTAGCGGCCATCGCCTTGTTATTCTGGCCACCGTATAAAGGCTTTTCATCTCATCCACCTTATCTAAATCACATTTCGTGACATTATAATGCTTTATCAATTCTGGTTTTGAGGGATCATCAACCTTGTCATCTTTGTGTAAGGTTGATAGAAGCAGCACAACTTTTTTTACTTTTGGTTTATATGAAACAACACTAAGTTCTTTAGTAAAAGCAAATATACTGGACTCAACAGGCCTATCTTTGACAATTGACAAAAATGCCGGGATTTCTTTCTAGTTTTTTTTACTGTCCCTACCATCGTCAGTTTGTCGTTTTTCAATAAATCAAGGGCTAATGGTATGGACGTAAACCAATTGTCCATAGTAATGTTCCTTCCGGATCCTGAAATTGGTTGTACTAAATGCTTTACAATCTCATGAGCAGAATTGCCGACCCTGTAAATCCCAGGATTTTGTGTACCACAGTATATCTCCAAATTATTAGTATACCACTTCTTTGCATCACATGAAGCAAAAATTTTAATCTCGTACTTTGCAGGCTTTGACGGAATGAATTGACGGAAACTACATTTTCCACGAAATGGGTCAAGAATCTCATCGATTGTTACTTCTTCTGATAGGCAGTAATGTTTCTTACAATTGAAAACAAATTTTTCAAACACAAATCAAATAGGTGCAAGCTTATCAGATATTATTCTCTCATCTCTTGAATAAATCGAAATGTTACAATGTTAATAGACAGCCTGAAAAGCTCTATACCAGTGCTGTCGGTTTGCCATAGATCATCCAAATTTGTATGTAAGGACTTATGGACGCCAGCCAAAAAAAGAAGCTCCAAGCAAGCTCTCAGTTCAATTAGATTTGTGTCACGAGCATCGCGAACACGAGGGTAATTTACACGAACTCTATGAATAAGTTTGTGCATTTTACTATTTCATTGAGAACTTCTTCTGGGAAGAAAAGGTCAAATGTGTCTGTTATACTTACTGCACTTCTAGTTTACTCTCCAACAACGTCAGGTAGTACTTTGACAATATTGTGAGCTGGAGCACGGCCACGTGTCTTTCGAATTGGCCTGTTACTCCACTGCAACCCGCTTTTCGCTTTGTACAAGTCGTACGCAGGAAACTCTTCTTCCGTTTCCGACTGTTCGCTATCACTATCGTGGTCACTATAAGTAGCATTATCTATTTCATCTTCAACTGAATCATTTCCTTCAATCTCGTCGAAGCAATGAAGTATTTGCTGCTCCTGATGATCAGTCATAGCTCTGAAAGAACATATTACTTTTCAACATAATGAAGAAAATGAAAAAAAAATTGTAATATACTTCTGTATTTATCGTTGAGAAAAGTTAAATTCTTACCTTTTGTTGCATTATTGTAATTATAAAATGACTTTTTAAAATATTTTAATTTGAGGATAATAAAAAAAAAAAACTGTAACAAAAACAGTTGCAGTGGGACTGTCACTCCGCAATCGTGTAACACAAACAGTCGCACTGTGGACTGAGACTCCGCACCCACTAGTTCCACTGAATGAAACTAGACTGACCTGCGCAGGACTGGTCTACAGTTTGAGGGTGGGGAGACATGAAAAGTCATGAAGCCGTTGTTATCTATCTGCTTTGATAATGAAATGGCGCCATAATTTAAAAAGTACGGACTCTCACTCCATTGTGCGACTAACGCCGGGTTAAACGTGTAATAAAATTAAGAGAAATTAGTTGACAATTTTAATAGTTATTCAAGTTTAGAGACGTTAGAATTATAATAGATATTAGGAATGTTTTAATAGACATTGTCTTTCTCACAATTCTTTTAAAAAGAAATCATGGTAAACCAATACTTTTAAAAAGTATTTACAAATGCCTGTGAGGATGTTTTAAAATTTATGAAACTAAAGCTTTTTTTCACATTACTGTTATACATCTAAAAATGCAACTAATTAGCATATAACCATAAGAGATGTAAAATGTTAATAAAATCGAATAAAAACAATCAATATATACAATTATTATAAAAAAAAACTATTTAGTAGAGTTATTAATTTAACACATTGAGTACTAATGCTTAGACCCATTATGTCGGTTTTCTATTATCAGGAGCATATGCATCAGTTTCAATCAATAGTGGAATGAAAAATATAACCTTTGGTACATGATCAGCTTTTGATGTGAATGGTTTGTGTTTATTGTCAGTTTGTAGCTAGATCCCTGCTTGACATGAGTATTTGTGTTTTTCACTTTCATGATTTTTGTTAATTCTGTGATTGTTTTTGTTTTTGTGTTATCTTTTGTTTTTTTGCTGTAAAGATAATACAAACCATAATAACGTTTTATGCTCATGCACATAATAAGCTCAGTGGTTTGAAAATTTTTCGACACTTGTCATAAAGGCATGTAACATATGGAAATATGTCATAAGTGAGTGCAATATGGGTGCAATAAATATTTTGTTTATTTGACTAAAGTGTAAATAAATTATATCACTGATACAAGAATATCTATAGTGTAAATTGTCATCAGTTGAATTTAGAAAATTTTTGTAAAAGCTCTTCATTTGGAATACTTAGAATTGATTGTAATTTAAATTTTATAAAAACATCTTTTTTTTTTAAATTTAACTTTGACTTACAAACATGTTGACCACTAAAACAAGACAACATTCAACAAGAACACACAATTAATATGAAAAAAATCAGGAATTTTTCACATGTTAAATAATAACATCTTTTTTCAATTGATCCAAAATACAATCTGAAACTTCATAACCTTCTGGTTATTGAGTGTGTTTGGACCTATCTGACATGTAGTTCGTTTATATATTATAAAGTTTTGTTGTAATTTAATTATATTTATTATCTTTCTTGATGTTTAGTAAAAATAAATCAAAACATGGATAGCAGAGTTATAAATATATATCTTAATTATTTTGAAATAGAGTAAATAATCATTGAAACTGTCATCCCCTCTGCTTTTGTATTCTGAATTATCAATCATCATTAAGTTTTCGACTCAAAGCCATTGAATAATATAAAACGGCACAGACAAAATCAAATAAATAACTCATTGTAATGAGGTGTTAACCCTTAGCTACTATACCCTCAAAAACTTACTTAACTACTATACAACGTCTGTCAGACGTACTTTTTTGAAAATTTGTTACGTTCACATTTTTTTGGGGGAAAAAATTTAACCCTATTTGTGTTAAATTATAAGATATACATAAACTAAAAAATTATAAACTGTGATGTTCGACATAAAAATAGCCCATCACGGCTATGTAGCAAAAAATGTACAAATGTTTGTGTTAGATTACAAAAAAAAATTTGTGTAAATTTTGTTAAAATATTAATCCAAAATATTTGTTTATTTAATGAATATAAGTTGCATTGCATATATGAACAATTTTGGCATTGTATTGTTTATTATTATATTGAAAAAAAAATCCAAAGTTATGTAAATATTTTTTTCTAGAGATTTCTATAAATCAGGAAAATAATTAATATTACACTTCAATTATGAACACAACTTACTTTATTTATTTACAAAACAGTAAACTCAACAAAATTAATTTACCATGTATTCCATTCCAAGTCTTTGAACTACATGTCTAGGACTTCTAGCCTATTCCAAGCATCTTGCGCACACTTTCCTAGCACACTCCAAGCATATTGGCACTCCGCACTTTTGGCATGGGTATCTGGTCTGGCGCTTCAATCTCGGAGGACATAAAACGCAAGTTCTTCTTTTTTCTAGAGTAGGAGCTGGTGGAGTTTGTTTTTCATCGATGGGTAGTTTGAGGATTCGACGTATATTCATAGCAACTTCTCTTGGTATGGATCTGTCTAATCTCTTCTGCATGTGCGATCGCACCAAAGCTGTAGCCAAACTTTTCATGAAGTCGGCCCTGTCCATTTTGTCCGTGTTGAGAAAAGCTTGATGAAGTACATAAGCATTTACTCCGGATCCAACGTCAACAATTGTGAAGAATATGGCCATGGGCCATCTTCTTGTCCTCCGGCTTGAGCTGTAGGTGGCTATCTTTTGGTCGAGGCTGTCCACTCCACCTTTGGTATGATTGTACAGAGCTATAATCTCTGGTTTCCCAGTATCCAGGTCATCATTAGGTGAATGGTGCATTGATGACACCAAAATCACACATTTCTTTTCTTTTGGCACAAAAGACATAAGGGTAAAATCCTCTGTGTATCCATATACTTTTGAGCCCACCGGACGATTTTGATTTGGTTGAAACTCCGGGGGGATCTCTGTTTTGTTTTTTTTCATGGTCCCAACATAAGTTAGGTTTCTTTTTTTCAGTTCTTCAACTAGTTCTATTGATGAAAACCAATTATCTGCAGTGATATTTCTATTTGTTTCTAGGATCGGTTTTACAAGTCTCAAAACCGATTGAGTTGGCTTACTAAGCTGATGCTCTACTTGGGTTAGGGTGTGGCCATAACAATGTTTTCCAGTGTATATGTATGCATTTAAAAAATAATTTGTACGAGCATCTGTCATGGCCATTATCTTTAGCCCATATTTTGCCGGTTTCTTTGGCATGTACATTCTAAATCTACAACGACCCCTAAAGGCCACCAACATTTCATCCACGCAAACATACTCTCCTACTGTATAGTATGCTTGGCAGTTCTCAATTAACTTCTCAAAAATGAATGTTATTGCTGCACCAGGATCATCTTTAGACCTTTCATTTCTGTCTTCAGGGTTATCAAACCTTAAAGTGCTGAGGAGAAATAACAACCTCTCTTTGCTCATAGTACATCTAAAAATGTCTCTTCCTATACCGTCTGTGGCATACAAGCTGTTCAGGGATTCATTTCCAGATTTGAAGATGGATGAAAAAATTTGCAAACCAATAAAAGCTTTCAGTTCTCGTAAGTCAAGATCTTCAAGGCACGTTAGCTTCTTCTTCTTGTAGTTTTCTCTTATGTTTCTAATTTTTTTATTCGTCCACACTAGGAGTTCATCTAAAATGTTTTCTATAAAAAGAAGATCCCACACTTTTTCTGGAGTAGGGTTGACTCCAAGTTGTTTTGCTTGTTCTTTCAAACCTGGCACATGGCTGACAATATTGTGTCGTCGTGTTCGTACATTAGGATAAGACATCTCCTTCCTCCATTTAAAAGCAGGTTTTTTCTTTGTAGCCCTACCAGAGAAGTAAATAGTACTTTCATGATTTGGTGTCTCATCTTCCATCACATTCATTCGTTCATCGCCAGCTCCTCCAACAACACTTTCTATTATTTCTAGTACATTTTTCATCCATTCTGGTTCCTCTTCTGGCAACAATTCATCATCTTCAATATTTTCAGCAGGTACAACATCAAAAACTTCAGTATCACTCCACTCTTGTTCAGAATCACTATCGTGTTTACTCCCTATAGCAAAATCTGGATCTAAATCGCAGTCATCACTGTCAAAATCTTCAAGATCTTCATCCAAACAGTCCTCCAGCATATTTTCCATTTCAACCTCGAAATGCTTATCTGCTGTATTTAATTTTCTTTTCAATCCTGCTCGGGAAGCGGGTGGCTCCTCAGTAGATGTTGTTGGAATATCCTTAATATAAATTTATGTTCTAAAGGTTCATAAAGATATATATATATATATATATATATATATATATATATATATATATATATATATATATATATACAATGCTATTATATACACACAAAAAATCACACAACCACTATACCACGTCAACCAGACGTCACTGTTACAGGAGAAAAGTAACACAACTACTATAATACGTCTGTCAGACGTTAAATTGACCCTAACCTATAAACAAAGAAAAGGAACACGATGCGACTTTCACTCGTCAAAGACAGTTAATCAACTGGCAGCTAGGTGGCTAGACTGGTTTCTAGGGGGTGGGGGAGGGGGAGAGAACCGAACGTAAACATCCGGGCCGTCTGTGAGACGTCAGTATAGTAGTTAAGGGTTAAGTAACTTTGCTAAAACTCATAAACTGTAATGTTCCACATGCATTGCTTCACAATTAATACTGGAGCACTGCCTTCCAAAGGTAGGAAAATATTGTAGAAACTCATTAAAATTCACTACGTTCTTTAATTTGTATGATCTAATGGACACGATACATTCAGCAGTTCTACCAAGACTGAATCGTAATAAAAATCCCACTGTCTAAACTAATATGCATCTTTTCCTTTTTCAATTCAGTTTATTACCAAGTATGATGTATATGAAAAGGTATAGGAATTTATTCATATTTGTGAAAAAGCTTTTATGTTTAAAATAGAAAGTAGTCACAAGAATGTGATTGTGGATATGTCTGGACTGTGTGTAAGGTGATTGACAGCCAATGTTCTTTATCATTTTGTAAGTTAACATTTGCAGTATGAGGGGAAACATTGCAATGAAGCAATACACCTGGTGAGCATTCCATATTGTTTATACTGTTTTGCTAGATACACTCAGCATTTGCTTTAAGTATTTTGCTCTGTAGTAAAAATAAAATTACTAAGAGACATTATGCCTGACCCAAAACTCTTTACAAAAGTTTTCATTTTATCAACATTTTCTTGGGTTTTCTATTGCGTATGATGATTTTTGTCCCCATTCTATTCATTTTTATTTCTAATCAGATGCGTCATTACCTACCCAAATCATATCTCCAGTACTAACTGCTAAGGAATTTGTTATTGTCTTTGTCCTAATAGGATGAGAAATTTAAATACACTACCAAGATGCATTTTGTCCATAAATTCTAGATGGTATGATGTACCTTGTTTACAACAGTATCATAGACCAAGTCATCAACAAGGAGTTTCAAAGACAGCAGATATTAAAAATTCTTCATGAAGATCAATTGTATTAACGTGTAATAAATTTCATAAAATCCTAATAATGTAGGAGATGGTCTTCAGATACATTTATATTTCCAACCCCTTCAAGCTTCTTGATCCCAACATCTTGGAGTTGAAATGCAGCTGTTCATAAGGCAAACAATGCCTTCATAAGGCAAACATATCATAAGGCAAACAATGCCTTCATATAAACATATCATAAGGCAAACAATGCCTTCATAAGGCAAACATCTACTAGTTACTAAAGCTACATTAGAAAAGTCGGTTCAATACTTTCTTCTAAGAAAAGCTGTACCTATTTCTCATTAACAAATGCTTCTAGCTTTGCTATTAATTTGATATAAAGTAAAATTTATAAAATTTTGCCTTTTGGGACCTAACAAACTTTTATATGAAAAGTAGTGCCTGGTGTTTACATTATAACTCTGTACAAAACATTTTGAAAAAAATTGAATATTCAAAAACCAAAACATTTAACAGCATTTGCCATATTTATGGCCAATATAATAGTATTTTAGGGGTATTTTGGTAATGTTTTTGATGCTAATGCTTGATGATGAACTTTGCAGTGTATCATTACTGAGATCCTTTTCTTTTAAAAATGATTTTAGGTATGAATGTAATCCTAGTATAGCATCGATACATAATCCAGCCAGCCTCTTCTTCTCAATGCTTTATATCTGAAAACAATCTTATGATTTTGGTTACATCTTTCCTTTCAATGTCATTTCCAAATTTTGGAAATTTTAATTGTAAACTAATCTATTAAAACTTTTCTCAAACCAATTGCAATTCAAAATCATTGAGCCTTGTATGGATTACTGCCATACTGCATTGTTGGATACGAGAATATCTTGAATTTTTTTTGAAAGCTTCAGCCCCTAAAACATGTTTGACTGCTTTACTTAAAATGCTTTGTTAAGGCTTTGCAGTATTATGAGGTTTTTTGTGTTGTGACTAACTGAGAAACCTCGAATGAAGTCAAAAAGCCTTTTTTATTTTTGTGCTGCACAAGCTTTTCTTAATTTTGTTAGTTTTCTAATTTTCGTCAACTCTATTCAGGCGGCTGATCATTCAATTTATTTAAATGACGTCCTAGATTTGCAGGTTTTAAATATTATGCTCTGGGGTTTTAGGTTTTTATTTAATTCTATCTCTGTGATTCTGAATCTAATATAATCACTCATATTTATATTACGAAGCCATTTTCATCTATAAAACAAACACGCAAAATAACATCACACAATATCAGTAAACATCGAAAATATAGACTTACAAAAAGCTACTGAAATTGATCACATTTATTTTTTTTTCCCAGTTTGAGATGATCAGCCATTACTATTATCATCTATTAAGGGTAGGAAAAGATTGTCAATGAAGGCAGGATTAAGTTATAGACAAGAACCCTCTAGTGTAGGATGTAAGGCAGATATTACAGATGGAATCATGTATGCAAAGTCGTGTAGCTGAAATAACAATGTAACTCCTGCTTTTCCATCTCTTTCAATATTTTTTTTTTACTCAAGATGAAACATTCTTTAGGAGTAATAACAGTATTTCTGAATTATTGCCTTGGCAAGATCCAAATCAGCTTTTACACCAATTTTGTATATCAAACTGAATAAAATTCGAGTTATATATCTCAGGGATTTTGTTTTTGTTTAGCTTTTATTTAAAGTTTTCAATAACCTTTATTTAGGGTGGTATATTTTTTATTGATGAGTAATATTGGATTTATTTTACCTTTGTGTAATTTATGTTTAGAAGTAATTTTTGAAAAAGTATAAAAATAGTATTATTAGTTTGAAGTAGTTTAGGTATCAATATCTAAAGCACTTTAAATGTGCTATTTCATTGGATGATTTGTTTAGCTTAGAAATAATTTATTTAGTAATTTTTTGTACACAATTACAATTAGTTTTGAGAAATAATTCTGAGATGAATGTATTGAAACTCACACATAAATGAACAGTACTAAATTATCATAAAATATTTTTCTCATCAGACATATTTTGGTGACTATGTTGCCATCATCAGTTACTAGATCATTGAAAAGGAAAATAGCATTATAAAATGAGTAAGTTTCTAAGGATCGTGTTTTTTCCCATTAAAACGACAGTTATTAGAATGAAGAAAAGATATCTGCTGCAATAAAATGTAATTATATAAATGTACTCATTTTGTAATTTAGCTAGTTATCTTGTAGATAATTTGCAGTAATAAAATCGTATAGCAAAAATGTACTTATTTTGTGATTTAGTTAGTTAAACTCTAAATGTTTTATAATTTATTTCTAAAATTTAAAAAAAATCAGAATATTTTTATAATACAATATTTATTTTAAGAAATATGTTTTTAATATGGCATAGATAGCAGTAAAATTTTTAATACCCTATTTATAATATAGTAGAAAAAGTTTGTATTTGTTATTTTAAGTTAGTTATCTATTAGTTTTTCATTAAATGGCTTAAACAAAAATATATATTCTGTGATATTAACAATCTGAATGAATGAGTACAGGTCTTCAAACATTACAAGGTATATTATAAATATGTCAAGGTAAAAATAAAACTTATTAACCTGGTTTATGTATCTGTATTCGCCTAAATTGTTTGAAATAATTTTATAAATATTCTAATATAATTAATAGCATCATGATGACAAATCTTCCTTTTAATCCTACCAAGATAGGATTGAATGACAAGTGACTTCAAGCTAGGAATGCTCACTTGAGCAACTAGTCCATGACCTATGTGTAACTTCAAGAGTTACTAAAAGGTCCATTAGTTGTTCCTAAAACAGTTACTTTGATTGTTTAAAAGTCTGGTTTGGTTCATTAAAGCCTTAAGTAAACGTCAGATAATGTTGGATAAAAAGAATATTCACTATTTCTTAACCCTCCAGTGCATGGATAGTTATTGCTTACACCTGTTCCCATGTCTGGACTTGTCCATATTTTAGTATTTAATCTGAGCTAGCAGTATTTTATTATTTTTTCACTTATTACTTTGTAAGGGTTAGAATAGTAAATGTATAATGGTGATTCACCTGAAGTTAAATGTATTTAAAGGACTATAAAAATAATATTATAAAATAATAATATGTAAAATTGAAGTTAAACTAAAGTGAACATTTCTTATTCATAAACATATTTTCAGACATTTTGAAATAATAGTAGAATCAAAAGTGCTATTATTCAATGAAGAATTCAAGTATTTTAGTTAATTAAAATACTATAAAAAAGTAAAATATAGTTTGTAAACTTCAGCATCCATCTCCTCATGAACACTCTCAAACTCTGCTTTTTCATTATTCACAACAATGATATGTTACCACTTGTTCCAAACATACGTTGTGGTTGCACCTTCCCCATTGAAATCTGGTAGGTCTGAAACATCTACCTCTTGACAGTACTGGATCCCTTTGTTCTTCAGTTCTTTCAAGACGATTTTACAGTAGCCTTAGACTTTCAGACACCAGAAGATGGGAATTTTGAGCCCTTATTTATAAATGGGCATATACAAACTCAAGCATATTTAGGATGTCCTTTCTCTCTAGCATTGAACCTGAGTTGCTTTTGTAAATGACATGAATTTATACCTGCATGTTGAGGAGGGAAAATTAATCACATCCATCTTCATGCGATTCTAGACACATCATGTATGTACATTTCATTTAATCAACCTTGTCAGCGCTTGAATTTTTGCTGTGTAATCCAATATGATCTCAGATGTCACTATTATCAATATAAATCATATAATTTTCTGAGTATAGTATTAAAAAGTTAGGTAAAAAATGTTTTCAAGTATTGACAAATTGAGGAATATTTTCCCCTATTTAGAAAACATGTTTACTTTTGTTTTATTTACAGGCAAATAATAATTGATATTGTTTTAAGGTATACAAGTATTATTATTATTATTATTCATATAGAAATTATAGATTTTTCTTTCAAAGACATATAATACTTGAGTAAAAACTGGTGTTAAATCCGCTGTATTAAGAACTGCTTTACAGTAATATGTAATATCCAGCTTAGTATAATTGGCGTTCACCTAAAGAGCTATTTTTAGTTAGGTGCCTTAAAATCCACTCTGTATTATCCTCATGAAAGTAATCTATTTTATTAATCTTTTAAGTGTTTATTGTTAAACATATCTAGAAAATGAACATAATGTTGATATTGTGTGTGTAGAATTTAAATGGAGTATAAAAAAAAATCTATATAAAACTATATATTTGTATATAATATTTACTAATTGTGAAGCTAATTATAGTTGTTGCCTTTACATTCTTTTATATTAGCCTATATAACTAAAGAAGGTTTAAGAATAACAGAAGAAAATATGTATTAAGTTTTTCATACAAGTAATAAAATATTGTAATAGATGTTAACAATGTCTGTATGGTATTCACCACAATTAAGGCTTTCCACCCTATTCATCTATTGGAAATAACAATAATTATGTTAATAAATCACCATCCTGTACTATTAGGTTTTACATCTGATAAAACTTAGTAGTAAAAATGTGTGACATTTAAAATTTTGTTTGTAATAGGAACCATCACCTTAAAATACAATAAATGTATATATATATATATATATATATACAGTCGGCGCCGCTAATTGTGATCACGGTTAATGTTATCATTCGGTTATTGTTATCGTTTCATTGAAAAACAAACACTGACGTATATTAATACATTGTAATTAGGCCGCTTATTGTAATCATCTGTTCGCTTATTATTATCATTTAATTTGCAATTCAAAATCATATGCGTCAACGTATACTAGCATAGACCAAGTAAAAATGTCTACAAAGTAGTGTAAACAGCACGTGCAACACACAATGATGCCCAATTCATAGAATGTTTATTTTTAGAATGACAGAAATACTTAATAACGGTTTCAGCACTTAGCACAGTTCTTAGAATGTCTCCCTTACTCTTTGTTTACGCAAACACCCTAGCCTCGCTTGAGTCGACGTTAGTTGTTTGTTAACATTAGTTGATGTTACTACTGAACCATTTACAGTACAGTCCTCCTGTATTATTTAACAGTGAATTTTTATGAATGTTTATGACAGTATTTCAGTGTGATTTTACATAACTTAATTTTTAAAGATCTTTTTCGTTTGTTTTGTAGAGTTTAGTGTCACTTGAAGTTTCAAAGGACAGTATAGCAAGATGCCCGAATCTCAAAAGAAATGACGCGATTTAAGACTTAAACAAAAACTTGATATTCTAGATAGGTACAGTAAATTACCAAAAATAAGTCAAAGAAACTCTGCTTCTCAACTTGGCGTTTCTCAACCTCTCTTATGTAAAATATTGAACAACAAAGAAAAAATCTTGTGAATTTCAAAGTGTAATGCAAATGTTGACAACAAAAGACATCGTTCTGGGAAGGATCCGCAAGTGGAATCAACTTTGAAATTGTGGTTTAAAAATGTTCGCAAAAAAGATGCTCGAGTTGACGGCTCACTAATGCGTCTAAAAGCTGAGGACCTTGCCGAAGAAGAATGCACCGATGATGACGAAAATGATAAATGTGTACCGCAAAGATCTAAGCAGGAAGTTCACCAAGCTCTTGAGATTCTAAGGCAGTTTGTTCAACAAAAAGCAGAAAATTTCAACAAACATGAATATGAACAATTTGTAAACAATATTTTACGAGAAGACTACAGACAGTCACATATAGAGGAATTCGTCGAGAAAAAGTAAATGTAAATTAGAAGTGTAAATAAGATTGGAGTGTTTTATATTGAAGTTTTATGTGTTAAAATGTTTTGATCAAGTGTTTTACGTAGTTCTATATACTGTATTTTTGTTCAATTATGCTAGATTCAGTGTTTAAAAAAAAATCTACAGTGGAATAAAATAAACTGACACGAAATATGCTTACTAATTTTAACAAGTAGAAAACTAAATTACAGAAACTCTACTACTGTACATAAAACTGTCCGGAATAGCATCAAAATTTGGTAAGTACAGTTTAATTATAGCGTTACAGAATTAGAATTACTTGCTGTAATGATAGGCTTACATATCGTTCAGAACAAATAGTTGTGGCCATAATACAGTGAGTTCAATGCAGTACGGCTGTAGACTACATCGTGATTAAGCGTTCGGTTATTGTTATCGTTCGGTTATTGTTATCAAATATGCTTCTGACAAATATGATCACAATAAGCGGCGCCGACTGTATATATTTTACGTTGTCCATTAATTTTCTGTTGCACTGACTTTATGAAGTTTATATATTACTATTGTAAATACTTTTATCCACCATTAAGTGCAATAATTTTACCTTGTTGTGATGAGGCACCTTTCGGTCATTTGACCATTGTCGAATCACTGATATTTTTCTGGTGTAGATGTTCGGTCCGTGATGTTGGTATTTGTTAACGTTACACGCATTTTCTCTTGATCTGCGTGTATGATGTTTTTATATAGTATGTCTTCTGTATACCTACAGACCACATATACCTACTTCAAAGACTACAGAGTGGACTCTTACCAAGGTAAGTCTGTCAGTCTCCTAGTCCAAAAAATCTAAATAATCTTTACCAACCAAAACTAACCTATAAATATATATATATATATATATATATATATATATATATATATATATATATATATATATATATATATATACACACACACAAATACAGATGTGCAAGCGGATGTGCGTGCATGCACACACACACACACACACACACACATGTGCACACACACACACACAAACACAAACAAATTATATACTAATAAATCATAGCTACACTTTACCTAATCTAACGTCCTTATTAAAGATGTTTAGCTAAAATCATTTAATGTACGAGTGTTTATATCTTTTAAGGTAAAAATATTGTTGACAGAAAGTGCTGTAGGCAAACAAGATATTACATGGGAACATACTTCTTCTTTGAACAAGAGCCAAACTTAGATTAGTTATCATATTAAAATTCTCACAACACATACTTAGTTATTCTGAAAGTAAGGTCTATTTATTTATAAATAATAAACCATGACGGAATTTTTAAAAAGTGTTTATTTGATTCTTTACATCTTTCTCTGTTTTTCCACATAGGTTCTATTTTTCTTTAAATGTTTGTCATAATGTTCTACAAACTTTTATATCCGGAAGTCATAGAAGTCTGCCATCTGTGAGGATAACCAATTTTCAACAGCTTCCCTTTTTTCATCAGTCCTATAGTTGTTCTTACTGAGAAATTCCTTTCGATAGGAAAACAAGAAATAATCATTCAGTGTCAAGTCTGGACTCTACAGTGAGTAATCAATTAGTTTCTATATAAAAGATCTACTAAGATTTTGGATTTAAATGGCAAAATGGGATCTGGCATTGCTAGGTGGCAAAAAAAAAAAAAACAAAACGTCAGGTCCTGTTACTTGTTCTGAATTGTGCTTTAAAATTTAGCTCTATGTCTATTAACCCTTGCCCATAAACTCTAACAACAAGATTCAGTGTCTATTTCAAACAAGTTTGTAATAACCTCACATGTTGTGAGAGATGTCTGAGAGTTGTCATGAGATTGTCTGATAGGCTTTCGATTTTGATTGGCTCGAGAGTCATGTAAGAAACCCATTTGTTTTAAGAGACAGTATCCTTTAAATATTGATCACCTGTTTTTTCACTTCAGTCCAAATCATTAAGAACACAAACCATTCTATTCATTTGATATACTTCAGTAAGTAGCCTGGGAACCCAATATGACGACAATTCACAAAATTTTAAATTTTCAGAGACAATTTCAATTTGTGGATGATTGGTCTTCATGAATCTTTTCATTCATCGGATTTATCAAATCGACTCTAATTGATAATGGTCGCCCGGGTTATAGTTAATGTGTCCTTGAAAGTTTCCATTTGTCCTTCAAAACTCTCACCTTCTTACTACACACTTTGCTGTCACCAATTATATTGGAACTATACATTTCATTTAATCAACTTAAAGGCACCAGTGCTAATAATATTGTTCAATGTGCATGGCCTACTGGGAGTTAGTCCATATGTGCTTTTCAATGTTTGAACAGTGGTCAATTAGCGACTTTAATTTGTGTCCTAATTTATGAATAACACTCTTTTATTTACTAGCAAAAAAAATATTCATTTGTCAAAATATAGAGATGAGGAAAGAATTTATAGAAATATGGAAAGTCAGTTATGTTTGTATATAGTTTACTTGAAGAGAAAGGATTTTATTATAATGGAAATACTACATTACTTATAGTTGATTAATATTTAACTAAGTTTACCTTGAGTTGTTCATGTAAATTATAAGTTTGGTAAGTCAGTTTGTTAAGGTTAAACATAAATATAATAAATTAGTTTCAAAGTTGCTTGTAATCATCTTGAATTCACTTATAACTAATTATTGCTACACCTTTGTAGAGTGTCAGCAACGTAATGAAATGATTGTTTCGAAATGCGTCAGCAAGTAAGTTCAAAAGTATTCACTTAGTTATGCAATAATTACTTATGAGTTTGTTTCTCCATGTTTGGATAACAATATTTAAATATTGTTACTTAACAATATTTGTTTGTACTATATGTAAGAATTGTTTTCTAATTTTTAAATTAATTTTACATTATTCTTATTAACATAGTCTGTATGAATAAAATTAAACATAATGGCTAAATAGTAAATAAATGCCTATTTGACTAAAGATATAGGTGTATCATATATCTACAAATGTTACATTATACTGTACAAAAATTAGATAGTATATTATTTGCTATGTTCAGATCTTAAATTTGTTAGGATCCGAGTTGAAAACAACCGTCCGTATACATGAAAAGTGTGATACTTCTAGGAAATTTTATATTTCAGAATTGTGTTAGAAGGTTATCACTAGTTAGATTTATCCATATTTTTATAATTTATTTCAGTAAATTACCTAAATTTTAAAGAAAATCAGAAAATGGAAATGAAATTTTAATTTTTTTGTACATCTGTAAAACTAATAATTAAAAACAAGTACCAAGAAAATTCGAAAGGTATAGTGTTTGAAAAAGTATCAGACCTCCTAAACGTGAAATAAATTTGTACACGGAATTGTTTTGTTCAGGTTGTTTTATAGTTAGAATTTTTAAAAATATTTTTTGGTTGATTAATAAAGTTTTACCAAATAATGTTTGTAAACTCTATTGTTCACAATGTTCTAAAGTGTAAAATATTTTAACTGTTTTGTTACTTTACTATAAATATAATATTCCTGTATTTTGATATGCTCAATTTAAGATATATACGAATTTATTTTTTAATTAGATATAACAGAAACTTACATATTATATTAAGTTTGTATAATGTTTGCTATAAACTGTGTTTTAGCTATACTTTATGTTTATTATTCTATTACATGTATTAGTGTTATATCTAATTGTGGTATTATTCATAATGTTTGTAATAAAAAATGTTATAAGAAAATTGCAGTGTTCTTTCGTGTAACCATAATAAATTTTGATATTAAAATAATAAAAAAATGCAATCTTAAAAAAATGTTTAACTCAGAGGAGGAAACTATTTCAATCAGAAGGGGGATTTGTTTTGTTGTGGGATTTGGAAATGAGTTTATCCTCATTGAGTTGTTATTTGCTGCAAAGGTAGATCAGAAAGGATAAATATGGAAAGGAACTACTTTTTGTGTTTATAGACAGCAAAAGGTGTATCACAGTAATGGAATGGTAGTTTTTTGACAAACTTTAGGTTTGCCAATGATTAACTTACAATTAAATTACAATGTACTGAGGGAATATGATAGAACAAATTAGAATCAAAGTTAGGATATTATCTCTTTCTATCCTGTTGTGATAGTGATGGAAAAATATCTTTGGAAGGAGTAGAATTATGTTTGGAAATGACCTGACAGGATGGAAAATAAGAGGATATAGTTTAATATATAAGAAGTAAAGGTGGAAAGAAATTCATGGAGAATATATGTAGTCTCTAGAAAGGATGACTTACCTGTATGAAGGAAAATATTAAAAGTAGGTAAGGTTCAAGAACATGAAAAGAAATAGAAAAGTTTCCTAACAGAAAACAAAAAGTTATACAAACGAAAGTATTAAATAAGGTGTCATATCCTGAATGTTTACTAATCCCAAGGATATATACCTAGAAAAGTAAGTATGGTAGAAGTTTGCTTATCCGTCATAAACTGGCTGCCATGCCAATGGATAATTGAAAACATCGAATATTAGGATAAAATTATAAAGTCAATTTTATAACAAAGAAGATTTAAGATTTACATATTTTTAATGCAATAAGTTGATACTGTACAGGTTTGCAAACAACTCTTCTTAGGATTTAAAGGATACAGTAAAAGTTGTGAATGTACATACTGTAACGTTCAAGCCCTTTTACATCGGGGGTAAGTTTTTATCTTTATTAAAAAAAAGTGTGTTAATTACTAATTAACAAATTAACTAATTACTTACCCTGGGCTCTAGTTCTAACTTCATAACCCAGGCAAATACTGTCTGTCCATGACGCTCTTATATCTTGAAGCTAGAACTAGGTTACTTGTGAAATAAGAATTGGAAGTTTTAAAATACAAAATTAGACAATTTATTAATCAATGACAAATTACAATAGAAGAAAAGACACCAATGTGTCGAGTAATTATCTTTCAATTACTGCTAATTATTCCATACATTTTAATTACTTATTAACCTTTAAAATTTATATATATATCGAGAAGGTAGTAACTTAAGTTTTCCAATTAAATTTTTAGAAATGAATATTCAAAGTACAATTTCTACCGTTCATGTGTTAACCGTTTATCAATTAAAATTCAACTTAGTTAACATTAAAATACATTTTCTTTATTATTATCTAAAACGTACCTGGTTGTGCACATTACTTGTAAAATACTTAAAACACATCATTAATTATTGCACATCAATTTTGTACACTTAACACTTAACACATCGCTCTTGCAAATCAGCGCTCTTAAACAAAAATGATATTAACTTTTACTCGTTTGAAACACATAAATAAACGCTTCTGACTTCTTCTTTTGTTGCATTAATAAAATTTGGTACCGGCCTTGACATCTTCAATTTTGAATACTGGAAGCTTATAAATTTCCAAGTTATGTCCGAAAATGCCATTAAGTCTGTTCCGTTCGGGAACCTCTGGAGAAGTGGGGCTTCTGCAAGGGCACGCCAACGGAATTTCCCACCCTTGGTTATTATTTTGAATTTTTTGATTGGTTCAGAAGTATCGCCTCATGCTTACGTTACATGACGTGAGGTGGTTAATTACCCTAAGTTACTAACTCGTACGATATTTTGCATTTTTACCCGCTAGGGGCGCTACTATCTATGCTAGCTTCACAATGTGCACCAATAAAACAAAAATTTTCTTTTATATTGGGAAGATATAATTATTAAATAAAAATTAAATATATAAATGAATTTATATGTAACACCTTATTTTTAAGAGTGTTACAATACTTTAGGGAGATGTAAACAATGTTGTAATCTTCGTGTGTTACACTGTTTGTAGTTTTCTTGATGCAAAGTTCTGCCACCTTTCAAGCACCATAATGTTGATCCCACAGCTTCTTTATACTCCAAATAGGTCATGTGTTATTTTGGGCCATCACTGCATCTTCATGGGATACATTTGGAAAATTAACAGGTTCTTCATTGTCAATATTATTGTAATAATTATTTACAAGATGAACAATTTTTTCTTCTGTTATGGGGTACTCATTGTCTTCCTGGAAACAAGCTGCTTCAACGTCTTCTACAGTTGTTAGCTGACATTAAGAGATGCATTGGATTAAAGGAAGAAAACATTCTTCATTAATTGTTGGATCATTTTTATCTTAGTTTCATTTTCTACTAACAACTTGTCCCACGATTTGGCAATCGCTGAAGCATTTACATCAGTCTAGATCCTTGCAGTGTAATTAGCAAAATCCTTTAAGTTAATGGCTTTCAAATTAGCTTCACATCAGCCTATCCGTCATCAGTTGTCCTAACAATGAACAGGAGCTTCCTTGGATAATTTTTTTAAACTGTTTCCAAGACACCCTTGTCCATTGTGGATCATCTGGGGTAGTGGTACACTCAGTGATGACTAAAAATAGAAGCTAATTGGATACATGAAGGCTGGATAAGCGAGACGGTATATGACAACTGGATTTTATTTTTAGGAGCCTAAACTACGAGTGATGAAACCCATGACAAATACTGTCTGTCCATGACGCTCTTATATCTTGAAGCTAGAACTAGGTTACTTGTGAAATAAGAATTGGAAGTTTTAAAATACAAAATTAGACAATTTATTAATCAATGACAAATTACAATAGAAGAAAAGACACCAATGTGTCGAGTAATTATCTTTCAATTACTGCTAATTATTCCATACATTTTAATTACTTATTAACCTTTAAAATTTATATATATATATATATATATCGAGAAGGTAGTAACTTAAGTTTTCCAATTAAATTTTTAGAAATGAATATTCAAAGTACAATTTCTACCGTTCATGTGTTAACCGTTTATCAATTAAAATTCAACTTAGTTAACATTAAAATACATTTTCTTTATTATTATCTAAAACGTACCTGGTTGTGCACATTACTTGTAAAATACTTAAAACACATCATTAATTATTGCACATCAATTTTGTACACTTAACACTTAACACATCGCTCTTGCAAATCAGCGCTCTTAAACAAAAATGATATTAACTTTTACTCGTTTGAAACACATAAATAAACGCTTCTGACTTCTTCTTTTGTTGCATTAATAAAATTTGGTACCGGCCTTGACATCTTCAATTTTGAATACTGGAAGCTTATAAATTTCCAAGTTATGTCCGAAAATGCCATTACGTCTGTTCCGTTCGGGAACCTCTGGAGAAGTGGGGCTTCTGCAAGGGCACGCCAACGGAATTTCCCACCCTTGGTTATTATTTTGAATTTTTTGATTGGTTCAGAAGTATCGCCTCATGCTTACGTTACATGACGTGAGGTGGTTAATTACCCTAAGTTACTAACTCGTACGATATTTTGCATTTTTACCCGCTAGGGGCGCTACTATCTATGCTAGCTTCACAATGTGCACCAATAAAACAAAAATTTTCTTTTATATTGGGAAGATATAATTATTAAATAAAAATTAAATATATAAATGAATTTATATGTAACACCTTATTTTTAAGAGTGTTACAATACTTTAGGGAGATGTAAACAATGTTGTAATCTTCGTGTGTTACACTGTTTGTAGTTTTCTTGATGCAAAGTTCTGCCACCTTTCAAGCACCATAATGTTGATCCCACAGCTTCTTTATACTCCAAATAGGTCATGTGTTATTTTGGGCCATCACTGCATCTTCATGGGATACATTTGGAAAATTAACAGGTTCTTCATTGTCAATATTATTGTAATAATTATTTACAAGATGAACAATTTTTTCTTCTGTTATGGGGTACTCATTGTCTTCCTGGAAACAAGCTGCTTCAACGTCTTCTACAGTTGTTAGCTGACATTAAGAGATGCATTGGATTAAAGGAAGAAAACATTCTTCATTAATTGTTGGATCATTTTTATCTTAGTTTCATTTTCTACTAACAACTTGTCCCACGATTTGGCAATCGCTGAAGCATTTACATCAGTCTAGATCCTTGCAGTGTAATTAGCAAAATCCTTTAAGTTAATGGCTTTCAAATTAGCTTCACATCAGCCTATCCGTCATCAGTTGTCCTAACAATGAACAGGAGCTTCCTTGGATAATTTTTTTAAACTGTTTCCAAGACACCCTTGTCCATTGTGGATCATCTGGGGTAGTGGTACACTCAGTGATGACTAAAAATAGAAGCTAATTGGATACATGAAGGCTGGATAAGCGAGACGGTATATGACAACTGGATTTTATTTTTAGGAGCCTAAACTACGAGTGATGAAACCCATGACAAATACTGTCTGTCCATGACGCTCTTATATCTTGAAGCTAGAACTAGGTTACTTGTGAAATAAGAATTGGAAGTTTTAAAATACAAAATTAGACAATTTATTAATCAATGACAAATTACAATAGAAGAAAAGACATCAATGTGTCGAGTAATTATCTTTCAATTACTGCTAATTATTCCATACATTTTAATTACTTATTAACCTTTAAAATTTATATATATATATATATATATCGAGAAGGTAGTAACTTAAGTTTTCCAATTCAATTTTTAGAAATGAATATTCAAAGTACAATTTCTACCGTTCATGTGTTAACCGTTTATCAATTAAAATTCAACTTAGTTAACATTAAAATACATTTTCTTTATTATTATCTAAAACGTACCTGGTTGTGCACATTACTTGTAAAATACTTAAAACACATCATTAATTATTGCACATCAATTTTGTACACTTAACACTTAACACATCGCTCTTGCAAATCAGCGCTCTTAAACAAAAATGATATTAACTTTTACTCGTTTGAAACACATAAATAAACGCTTCTGACTTCTTCTTTTGTTGCATTAATAAAATTTGGTACCGGCCTTGACATCTTCAATTTTGAATACTGGAAGCTTATAAATTTCCAAGTTATGTCCGAAAATGCCATTACGTCTGTTCCGTTCGGGAACCTCTGGAGAAGTGGGGCTTCTGCAAGGGCACGCCAACGGAATTTCCCACCCTTGGTTATTATTTTGAATTTTTTGATTGGTTCAGAAGTATCGCCTCATGCTTACGTTACATGACGTGAGGTGGTTAATTACCCTAAGTTACTAACTCGTACGATATTTTGCATTTTTACCCGCTAGGGGCGCTACTATCTATGCTAGCTTCACAATGTGCACCAATAAAACAAAAATTTTCTTTTATATTGGGAAGATATAATTATTAAATAAAAATTAAATATATAAATGAATTTATATGTAACACCTTATTTTTAAGAGTGTTACAATACTTTAGGGAGATGTAAACAATGTTGTAATCTTCGTGTGTTACACTGTTTGTAGTTTTCTTGATGCAAAGTTCTGCCACCTTTCAAGCACCATAATGTTGATCCCACAGCTTCTTTATACTCCAAATAGGTCATGTGTTATTTTGGGCCATCACTGCATCTTCATGGGATACATTTGGAAAATTAACAGGTTCTTCATTGTCAATATTATTGTAATAATTATTTACAAGATGAACAATTTTTTCTTCTGTTATGGGGTACTCATTGTCTTCCTGGAAACAAGCTGCTTCAACGTCTTCTACAGTTGTTAGCTGACATTAAGAGATGCATTGGATTAAAGGAAGAAAACATTCTTCATTAATTGTTGGATCATTTTTATCTTAGTTTCATTTTCTACTAACAACTTGTCCCACGATTTGGCAATCGCTGAAGCATTTACATCAGTCTAGATCCTTGCAGTGTAATTAGCAAAATCCTTTAAGTTAATGGCTTTCAAATTAGCTTCACATCAGCCTATCCGTCATCAGTTGTCCTAACAATGAACAGGAGCTTCCTTGGATAATTTTTTTAAACTGTTTCCAAGACACCCTTGTCCATTGTGGATCATCTGGGGTAGTGGTACACTCAGTGATGACTAAAAATAGAAGCTAATTGGATACATGAAGGCTGGATAAGCGAGACGGTATATGACAACTGGATTTTATTTTTAGGAGCCTAAACTACGAGTGATGAAAGGCTGAATCAGGATTCAATAAAATAATTAGAAGTATATATACAGAAAGATGTATAAAACTATACCAAGAAATGTATATTTAAAATGAGAAAGAAAATATATGAAAGTATTAGGTTTAGACTTGGACAGTTTGTGGATGACAAAAGAGAATGTAGGCTTATGTATCAAGTGCAGCCAGCACGTGTTGTCCACTTTGTGAAGTAGTAAATAGTTTTATTTTCAGAAAATACTTGTATATAGATTATTTTATATCAAGATAAAGACTTTTTTATGATAAAAGAACAGACTATTGTTTAACCTTACAACTGATGACTGCCACATCGCATATACCCTAGATACGTACATCGTAGAGACATAAAACGGGATTATTTATTTTGCATTGATGTAACTGTAGCTACTCAAGTTGTGGCAAATTAGTGTACAACAATTGAATCTACGCATGGTCTATTATGTATCAGAAATAATAATTTTATTTAAAAAATTCGGGTCATTTATATAACATTTATTTTACCGAAATCTTGTTGCTGTTCATGACGAGCTGGTTGTTAATTACTTATTACACTTTTTCTATTACTTGCGACCAGAATTTTTGGTAACTAAAAGTTGTTAAATTGTTAACTTACACTTGGAGGAAATGTTTTCGTCTTACGACTTCTTCAGCCTCGTATACGAGGTAGCCTTAGGCCTTAGGCAGGGCGTAAGCTAAGAAGCAGGCGGCACAGCTCACGCAACGCAACACACGGCAGAAAACTGTGCCACCATATTTCCTAATGGATCCACGTAAGCTGAGGCACATGCATGTTTGTGTCTGGCACACGCGTGGGCCAGTATGTCACAGTTTGTAGCACAGACACAGATTTGACGACACACCCCACGCAACTAGGGATCCAAGATGTCGTTAAATATCAGTTTGATTCAGCTGGTAATCAACAAACACTCAACCGTAGCTCACATATTGTACCTAAATCTTGTATTTTAAAAATCTGTAGTGCCACACAGGTTTTGACAATTAAGTTGTCTTAATCAGTAATGGACAAACACTCAACAGTAGTTTACATATTGTGCTACTCTCATATTCTCTCATATTTTTAAAATCTCTAATGCCACACATGTTTCAACATATATGGTCGATATAGGTTGATATAGTCAGTAATAGACAAACACTGAACCGTAGTTTACATATATATTGTACTTAGCTCTTATATTTTTAAAATCTCTAATGCCACACATGTTTCAACATATAAGGTCGATATAGGTTGATATAGTCAGTAATAGACAAACACTGAACCGTAGTTTACATATATATATATTGTACTTAGCTCTTATATTTTTAAAATCTCTAATGCCACACATGTTTCAACATATAAGGTCGATATAGGTTGATATAGTCAGTAATAGACAAACACTGAACCGTAGTTTACATATATATTGTACTTAGCTCTTATATTTTTAAAATCTCTAAGGCCACACATGTTTCAACATATATGGTCGATATAGGTTGATATAGTCAGTAATAGACAAACACTGAGCCGTAGTTTACATATATATTGTACTTAGCTCTTATATTTTTAAAATCTCTAATGCCACACATGTTTCAACATATAAGGTCGATATAGGTTGATATAGTCAGTAATAGACAAACACTGAACCGTAGTTTACATATATATTGTACTTAGCTCTTATATTTTTAAAATCTCTAATGCCACACATGTTTCAAAATATATGGTCGATATAGGTTGATATAGTCAGTAATAGACAAACACTGAACCGTAGTTTACATATATATTGTACTTAGCTCTTATATTTTTAAAATCTCTAATGCCACACATGTTTCAACATATAAGGTCGATATAGGTAGATATAGTCAGTAATAGACAAACACTGAACCGTAGTTTACATATATATTGTACTTAGCTCTTATATTTTTAAAATCTCTAATGCCACACATGTTTCAACATATATGGTCGATATAGGTTGATATAGTCAGTAATAGACAAACACTGAACCGTAGTTTACATATATATTGTACTTAGCTCTTATATTTTTAAAATCTCTGATGCCACATATGTTTCAACATATAAGGTCGATATAGGTAGATATAGTCAGTAATAGACAAACACTGAATCGTAATTTACATATATATTGTACTTAGCTCTTATATTTTTAAAATCTCTAATGCCACACATGTTTCAACATATATGGTCGATATAGGTTGATATAATCAGTAATAGACAAACACTGAACCGTAGTTTACATATTGTACTTAGCTCTTATATTTTTAACATCTCTAATGCCACACATGTTTCAACATATATGGTCCATATAGGTAATAGACAAACACTGAACCGTAGTTTACATATTGTACTTAGCTCTTATATTTTTAAAATCTCTAATGCCACACATGTTTCAACATATATGGTCGATATAGGTTGATATAGTCAGTAATAGACAAACACTGAACCGTAGTTTACATATATATTGTACTTAGCTCTTATATTTTTAAAATCTCTAATGCCACACATGTTTCAACATATATGGTCGATATAGGTTGATATAGTCAGTAATAGACAAACACTGAACCGTAGTTTACATATATATTGTACTTAGCTCTTATATTTTTAAAATCTCTAATGCCACACATGTTTCAACATATATGGTCGATATAGGTTGATATAGTCAGTAATAGACAAACACTGAACCGTAGTTTACATATATATTGTACTTAGCTCTTATATTTTTAAAATCTCTAAGGCCACACATGTTTCAACATATATGGTCGATATAGGTTGATATACTCAGTAATAGACAAACACTGAACCGTAGTTTACATATATATTGTACTTAGCTCTTATATTTTTAAAATCTCTAATGCCACACATGTTTCAACATATAAGGTCGATATAGGTTGATATAGTCAGTAATAGAGAAACACTGAACCGTAGTTTACATATATATTGTACTTAGCTCTTATATTTTTAAAATCTCTAATGCCACACATGTTTCAACATATATGGTCAATATAGGTTGATATAGTCAGTAATAGACAAACACTGAACCGTAGTTTATATATATATTGTACTTAGCTCTTATATTTTTAAAATCACTAATGCCACACATGTTTCAACATATATGGTCGATATAGGTTGATATAATCAGTAATAGACAAACACTGAACCGTAGTTTACATATATATTATACTTAGCTCTTATATTTTTAAAATCTCTAATGCCACACATGTTTCAACATATATGGTCGATATAGGTTGATATAATCAGTAATAGACAAACACTGAACCGTAGTTTGACATATATATTGTACTTAGCTCTTATATTTTTAAAATCTCTAATGCCACACATGTTTCAACATATATGGTCGATATAGGTTGATATAATCAGTAATAGACAAACACTGAACTGTAGTTTACATAAATATTGTACTTAGCTCTTATATTTTTAAAATCTCTAATGCCACACATGTTTCAACATATAAGGTCGATATAGGTTGATATAGTCAGTAATAGACAAACACTGAACCGTAGTTTACATATATATTGTACTTAGCACTTATATTTTTAAAATCTCTAATGCCACACATGTTTCAACATATATGGTCGATATAGGTTGATATAGTCAGTAATAGACAAACACTGAACCGTAGTTTACATATATATTGTACTTAGCTCTTATATTTTTAAAATCTCTAATGCCACACATGTTTCAACATATATGGTCGATATAGGTTGATATAATCAGTAATAGACAAACACTGAACCGTAGTTTACATATATATTGTACTTAGCTTTTATATTTTTAAAATCTCTAATGCCACACATGTTTCAACATATAAGGTCGATATAGGTTGATATAGTCAGTAATAGACAAACACTGAACCGTAGTTTACATATATATTGTACTTAGCTCTTATATTTTTAAAATCTCTAATGCTACACATGTTTCAACATATATGGTCGATATAGGTTGATATAATCAGTAATAGACAAACACTGAACTGTAGTTTACAAATATATTGTACTTAGCTCTTATATTTTTAAAATCTCTAATGCCACACATGTTTCAACATATAAGGTCGATATAGGTTGATATAGTCAGTAATAGACAAACACTGAACCGTAGTTTACATATATATTGTACTTAGCTCTTATATTTTTAAAATCTCTAATGCCACACATGTTTCAACATATAAGGTCGATATAGGTTGATATAGTCAGTAATAGACAAACACTGAACCGTAGTTTACTTATATATTGTACTTTCAACATGTATGGTCGATATAGGTTGATATAGTCAGTAATAGACAAACACTGAACCGTAGTTTACATATATATTGTACTTAGCTCTTATATTTTTAAAATCTCTAATGCCACACATGTTTCAACATATATGGTCGATATAGGTTGATATAATCAGTAATAGACAAACACTGAACCGTAGTTTACATATATATTGTACTTAGCTCTTATATTTTTAAAATCTCTAATGCCACACATGTTTCAACATATAAGGTCGATATAGGTTGATATAGTCAGTAATAGACAAACACTGAACCGTAGTTTACATATATATTGTACTTAGCTCTTATATTTTTAAAATCTCTAATGCCACACATGTTTCAACATATATGGTCGATATAGGTTGATATAATCAGTAATAGACAAACACTGAACCGTAGTTTACATATATATTGTACTTAGCTCTTATATTTTTAAAATCTCTAATGCCACACATGTTTCAACATATATGGTCGATATAGGTTGATATAATCAGTAATAGACAAACACTGAACCGTAGTTTACATATATATTGTACTTAGCTCTTATATTTTTAAAATCTCTAATGCCACACATGTTTCAACATATATGGTCGATATAGGTTGATATAGTCAGTAATAGACAAACACTGAACCGTAGTTTACATATATATTGTACTTAGCTCTTATATTTTTAAAATCTCTAATGCCACACATGTTTCAACATATATGGTCGATATAGGTTGATATAATCAGTAATAGACAAACACTGAACCGTAGTTTACATACATATTGTACTTAGCTCTTATATTTTTAAAATCTCTAATGCCACACATGTTTCAACATATAAGGTCGATATAGATTGATATAGTCAGTAATAGACAAACACTGAACCGTAGTTTATATATATATATTGTACTTAGCTTTTATATTTTTAAAATCTCTAATGCCACACATGTTTCAACATATAAGGTCGATATAGGTTGATATAGTCAGTAATAGACAAACACTGAACCGTAGTTTACATATATATTGTACTTAGCTCTTATATTTTTAAAATCTCTAATGCTACACATGTTTCAACATATATGGTCGATATAGGTTGATATAATCAGTAATAGACAAACACTGAACCGTAGTTTACATATATATTGTACTTAGCTCTTATATTTTTAAAATCTCTAATGCCACACATGTTTCAACATATAAGGTCGATATAGGTTGATATAGTCAGTAATAGACAAACACTGAATCGTAGTTTACTTATATATTGTACTTAGCTCTTATATTTTTAAAATCTCTAATGCCACACATGTTTCAACATGTATGGTCGATATAGGTTGATATAGTCAGTAATAGACAAACACTGAACCGTAGTTTACATATATATTGTACTTAGCTCTTATATTTTTAAAATCTCTAATGCCACACATGTTTCAACATATATGGTCGATATAGGTTGATATAATCAGTAATAGACAAACACTGAACCGTAGTTTACATATATATTGTACTTAGCTCTTATATTTTTAAAATCTCTAATGCCACACATGTTTCAACATATAAGGTCGATATAGGTTGATATAGTCAGTAATAGACAAACACTGAACCGTAGTTTACATATATATTGTACTTAGCTCTTATATTTTTAAAATCTCTAATGCCACACATGTTTCAACATATATGGTCGATATAGGTTGATATAATCAGTAATAGACAAACACTGAACCGTAGTTTACATATATATTGTACTTAGCTCTTATATTTTTAAAATCTCTAATGCCACACATGTTTCAACATATATGGTCGATATAGGTTGATATAATCAGTAATAGACAAACACTGAACCGTAGTTTACATATATATTGTACTTAGCTCTTATATTTTTAAAATCTCTAATGCCACACATGTTTCAACATATATGGTCGATATAGGTTGATATAGTCAGTAATAGACAAACACTGAACCGTAGTTTACATATATATTGTACTTAGCTCTTATATTTTTAAAATCTCTAATGCCACACATGTTTCAACATATATGGTCGATATAGGTTGATATAATCAGTAATAGACAAACACTGAACCGTAGTTTACATACATATTGTACTTAGCTCTTATATTTTTAAAATCTCTAATGCCACACATGTTTCAACATATAAGGTCGATATAGATTGATATAGTCAGTAATAGACAAACACTGAACCGTAGTTTATATATATATATTGTACTTAGCTCTTATATTTTTAAAATCTCTAATGCCACACATGTTTCAACATATAAGGTCGATATAGGTTGATATAGTCAGTAAGAGACAAACACTGAACCGTAGTTTACAAATATATTGTACTTAGCTCTTATATTTTTAAAATCTCTAATGCCACACATGTTTCAACATATATGGTCGATACAGGTTGATATAGTCAGTAATAGACAAACACTGAACCGTAGTTTACATATATATTGTACTTAGCTCTTATATTTTTTAAATCTCTAATGCCACACATGTTTCAACATATATGGTCGATATAGGTTGATATAGTCAGTAATAGACAAACACTGAACCGTAGTTAACATATATATTGTACTTAGCTCTTATATTTTTAAAATCTCTAATGCCACACATGTTTCAACATATATGGTCGATATAGGTTGATATAATCAGTAATAGACAAACACTGAACCGTAGTTTACATATATATTGTACTTAGCTCTTATATTTTTAAAATCTCTAATGCCACACATGTTTCAACATATATGGTCGGTATAGGTTGATATAATCAGTAATAGACAAACACTGAATCGTAGTTTACATATATATTGTACTTAGCTCTTATATTTTTAAAATCTCTAATGCCACACATGTTTCAACATATATGGTCGATATAGGTTGATATAATCAGTAATAGACAAACACTGAACCGTAGTTTACATATATATTATACTTAGCTCTTATATTTTTAAAATCTCTAATGCCACACATGTTTCAACATATATGGTCGATATAGGTTGATATAATCAGTAATAGACAAACACTGAACCGTAGTTTACATATATATTGTACTTAGCTCTTATATTTTTAAAATCTCTAATGCCACACATGTTTCAACACATATGGTCGATATAGGTTGATATAATCAGTAATAGACAAACACTGAACCGTAGTTTACATATTGTACTTAGCTCTTATAGTTTTAAAATCTCTAATGCCACACATGTTTCAACATATATGGTCGATATAGGTTGATATAGTCAGTAATAGACAAACACTGAACCGTAGTTTACATATTGTACTTAGCTCTTATATTTTTAAAATCTCTAATGCCACACATGTTTCAACATATATGGTCGATATAGGTTGATATAGTCAGTAATAGACAAACACTGAACCGTAGTTTACATATATATTGTACTTAGCTCTTATATTTTTAAAATCTCTAATGCCACACATGTTTCAACATATATACTCGATATAGGTTGATATAGTCAGTAATAGACAAACACTGAACCGTAGTTTACATATTGTACTTAGCTGTTATATTTTTAAAATCTCTAATGCCACACATGTTTCAACATATATGGTCGATATAGGTTGATATAGTCAGTAATAGACAAACACTGAACCGTAGTTTACATATTGTACTTAGCTCTTATATTTTTAAAATCTCTAATGCCACACATGTTTCAACATATATGGTCGATATAGGTTGATATAGTCAGTAATAGACAAACACTGAACCGTAGTTTACATATTGTACTTAGCTCTTATATTTTTAAAATCTCTAATGACACACATGTTTCAACATATATGGTCGATATAGGTTGATATAGTCAGTAATAGACAAACACTGAACCGTAGTTTACATATATATTGTACTTAGCTCTTATATTTTTAAAATCTCTAATGCCACACATGTTTCAACATATATGGTCGATATAGGTTGATATAATCAGTAATAGACAAACACTGAACCGTAGTTTACATATTGTACTTAGCTCTTATATTTTTAAAATCTCTAATGCCACACATGTTTCAACATATATGGTCGATATAGGTTGATATAGTCAGTAATAGACAAACACTGAACCGTAGTTTACATATATATTGTACTTAGCTCTTATATTTTTAAAATCTCTAATGCCACACATGTTTCAACATATATGGTCGATATAGGTTGATATAGTCAGTAATAGACAAACACTGAACCGTAGTTTACATATTGTACTTAGCTCTTATATTTTTAAAATCTCTAATGCCACACATGTTTCAACATATATGGTCGATATAGGTTGATATAGTCAGTAATAGACAAACACTGAACCGTAGTTTACATATATATTGTACTTAGCTCTTATATTTTTAAAATCGCTAATGCCACACATGTTTCAACATATAAGGTCGATATAGGTTGATATAGTCAGTAATAGACAAACACTGAACCATAGTTTACATATTGTACTTAGCTCTTATATTTTTAAAATCTCTAAGGCCACACATGTTTCAACATATAAGGTCGATATAGGTTGATATAGTCAGTAATAGACAAACACTGAACCGTAGTTTACATATTGTACTTAGCTCTTATATTTTTAAAATCTCTAATGCCACACATGTTTCAACATATATGGTCGATATAGGTTGATATAGTCAGTAATAGACAAACACTGAACCGTAGTTTACATATATATTGTACTTAGCTCTTATATTTTTAAAATCTCTAATGCCACACATGTTTCAACATATAAGGTCGATATAGGTTGATATAGTCAGTAATAGACAAACACTGAACCGTAGTTTACATATTGTACTTAGCTCTTATATTTTTAAAATCTCTAATGACACACATGTTTCAACATATATGGTCGATATAGGTTGATATAGTCAGTAATAGACAAACACTGAACCGTAGTTTACATATTGTACTTAGCTCTTATATTTTTAAAATCTCTAATGCCACACATGTTTCAACATATAAGGTCGATATAGGTTGATATAGTCAGTAATAGACAAACACTGAACCGTAGTTTACATATATATTGTACTTAGCTCTTATATTTTTAAAATCTCTAATGCCACACATGTTTCAACATATATGGTCGATATAGGTTGATATAATCAGTAATAGACAAACACTGAACCGTAGTTTACATATATATTGTACTTAGCTCTTATATTTTTAAAATCTCTAATGCCACACATGTTTCAACATATATGGTCGATATAGGTTGATATAATCAGTAATAGACAAACACTGAACCGTAGTTTACATATATATTGTACTTAGCTCTTATATTTTTAAAATCTCTAATGCCACACATGTTTCAACATATATGGTCGATATAGGTTGATATAGTCAGTAATAGACAAACACTGAACCGTAGTTTACATATATATTGTACTTAGCTCTTATATTTTTAAAATCTCTAATGCCACACATGTTTCAACATATATGGTCGATATAGGTTGATATAATCAGTAATAGACAAACACTGAACCGTAGTTTACATACATATTGTACTTAGCTCTTATATTTTTAAAATCTCTAATGCCACACATGTTTCAACATATAAGGTCGATATAGATTGATATAGTCAGTAATAGACAAACACTGAACCGTAGTTTATATATATATATTGTACTTAGCTTTTATATTTTTAAAATCTCTAATGCCACACATGTTTCAACATATAAGGTCGATATAGGTTGATATAGTCAGTAATAGACAAACACTGAACCGTAGTTTACATATATATTGTACTTAGCTCTTATATTTTTAAAATCTCTAATGCTACACATGTTTCAACATATATGGTCGATATAGGTTGATATAATCAGTAATAGACAAACACTGAACCGTAGTTTACATATATATTGTACTTAGCTCTTATATTTTTAAAATCTCTAATGCCACACATGTTTCAACATATAAGGTCGATATAGGTTGATATAGTCAGTAATAGACAAACACTGAATCGTAGTTTACTTATATATTGTACTTAGCTCTTATATTTTTAAAATCTCTAATGCCACACATGTTTCAACATGTATGGTCGATATAGGTTGATATAGTCAGTAATAGACAAACACTGAACCGTAGTTTACATATATATTGTACTTAGCTCTTATATTTTTAAAATCTCTAATGCCACACATGTTTCAACATATATGGTCGATATAGGTTGATATAATCAGTAATAGACAAACACTGAACCGTAGTTTACATATATATTGTACTTAGCTCTTATATTTTTAAAATCTCTAATGCCACACATGTTTCAACATATAAGGTCGATATAGGTTGATATAGTCAGTAATAGACAAACACTGAACCGTAGTTTACATATATATTGTACTTAGCTCTTATATTTTTAAAATCTCTAATGCCACACATGTTTCAACATATATGGTCGATATAGGTTGATATAATCAGTAATAGACAAACACTGAACCGTAGTTTACATATATATTGTACTTAGCTCTTATATTTTTAAAATCTCTAATGCCACACATGTTTCAACATATATGGTCGATATAGGTTGATATAATCAGTAATAGACAAACACTGAACCGTAGTTTACATATATATTGTACTTAGCTCTTATATTTTTAAAATCTCTAATGCCACACATGTTTCAACATATATGGTCGATATAGGTTGATATAGTCAGTAATAGACAAACACTGAACCGTAGTTTACATATATATTGTACTTAGCTCTTATATTTTTAAAATCTCTAATGCCACACATGTTTCAACATATATGGTCGATATAGGTTGATATAATCAGTAATAGACAAACACTGAACCGTAGTTTACATACATATTGTACTTAGCTCTTATATTTTTAAAATCTCTAATGCCACACATGTTTCAACATATAAGGTCGATATAGATTGATATAGTCAGTAATAGACAAACACTGAACCGTAGTTTATATATATATATTGTACTTAGCTCTTATATTTTTAAAATCTCTAATGCCACACATGTTTCAACATATAAGGTCGATATAGGTTGATATAGTCAGTAAGAGACAAACACTGAACCGTAGTTTACAAATATATTGTACTTAGCTCTTATATTTTTAAAATCTCTAATGCCACACATGTTTCAACATATATGGTCGATACAGGTTGATATAGTCAGTAATAGACAAACACTGAACCGTAGTTTACATATATATTGTACTTAGCTCTTATATTTTTTAAATCTCTAATGCCACACATGTTTCAACATATATGGTCGATATAGGTTGATATAGTCAGTAATAGACAAACACTGAACCGTAGTTAACATATATATTGTACTTAGCTCTTATATTTTTAAAATCTCTAATGCCACACATGTTTCAACATATATGGTCGATATAGGTTGATATAATCAGTAATAGACAAACACTGAACCGTAGTTTACATATATATTGTACTTAGCTCTTATATTTTTAAAATCTCTAATGCCACACATGTTTCAACATATATGGTCGGTATAGGTTGATATAATCAGTAATAGACAAACACTGAATCGTAGTTTACATATATATTGTACTTAGCTCTTATATTTTTAAAATCTCTAATGCCACACATGTTTCAACATATATGGTCGATATAGGTTGATATAATCAGTAATAGACAAACACTGAACCGTAGTTTACATATATATTATACTTAGCTCTTATATTTTTAAAATCTCTAATGCCACACATGTTTCAACATATATGGTCGATATAGGTTGATATAATCAGTAATAGACAAACACTGAACCGTAGTTTACATATATATTGTACTTAGCTCTTATATTTTTAAAATCTCTAATGCCACACATGTTTCAACACATATGGTCGATATAGGTTGATATAATCAGTAATAGACAAACACTGAACCGTAGTTTACATATTGTACTTAGCTCTTATAGTTTTAAAATCTCTAATGCCACACATGTTTCAACATATATGGTCGATATAGGTTGATATAGTCAGTAATAGACAAACACTGAACCGTAGTTTACATATTGTACTTAGCTCTTATATTTTTAAAATCTCTAATGCCACACATGTTTCAACATATATGGTCGATATAGGTTGATATAGTCAGTAATAGACAAACACTGAACCGTAGTTTACATATATATTGTACTTAGCTCTTATATTTTTAAAATCTCTAATGCCACACATGTTTCAACATATATACTCGATATAGGTTGATATAGTCAGTAATAGACAAACACTGAACCGTAGTTTACATATTGTACTTAGCTGTTATATTTTTAAAATCTCTAATGCCACACATGTTTCAACATATATGGTCGATATAGGTTGATATAGTCAGTAATAGACAAACACTGAACCGTAGTTTACATATTGTACTTAGCTCTTATATTTTTAAAATCTCTAATGCCACACATGTTTCAACATATATGGTCGATATAGGTTGATATAGTCAGTAATAGACAAACACTGAACCGTAGTTTACATATTGTACTTAGCTCTTATATTTTTAAAATCTCTAATGACACACATGTTTCAACATATATGGTCGATATAGGTTGATATAGTCAGTAATAGACAAACACTGAACCGTAGTTTACATATATATTGTACTTAGCTCTTATATTTTTAAAATCTCTAATGCCACACATGTTTCAACATATATGGTCGATATAGGTTGATATAATCAGTAATAGACAAACACTGAACCGTAGTTTACATATTGTACTTAGCTCTTATATTTTTAAAATCTCTAATGCCACACATGTTTCAACATATATGGTCGATATAGGTTGATATAGTCAGTAATAGACAAACACTGAACCGTAGTTTACATATATATTGTACTTAGCTCTTATATTTTTAAAATCTCTAATGCCACACATGTTTCAACATATATGGTCGATATAGGTTGATATAGTCAGTAATAGACAAACACTGAACCGTAGTTTACATATTGTACTTAGCTCTTATATTTTTAAAATCTCTAATGCCACACATGTTTCAACATATATGGTCGATATAGGTTGATATAGTCAGTAATAGACAAACACTGAACCGTAGTTTACATATATATTGTACTTAGCTCTTATATTTTTAAAATCGCTAATGCCACACATGTTTCAACATATAAGGTCGATATAGGTTGATATAGTCAGTAATAGACAAACACTGAACCATAGTTTACATATTGTACTTAGCTCTTATATTTTTAAAATCTCTAAGGCCACACATGTTTCAACATATAAGGTCGATATAGGTTGATATAGTCAGTAATAGACAAACACTGAACCGTAGTTTACATATTGTACTTAGCTCTTATATTTTTAAAATCTCTAATGCCACACATGTTTCAACATATATGGTCGATATAGGTTGATATAGTCAGTAATAGACAAACACTGAACCGTAGTTTACATATATATTGTACTTAGCTCTTATATTTTTAAAATCTCTAATGCCACACATGTTTCAACATATAAGGTCGATATAGGTTGATATAGTCAGTAATAGACAAACACTGAACCGTAGTTTACATATTGTACTTAGCTCTTATATTTTTAAAATCTCTAATGACACACATGTTTCAACATATATGGTCGATATAGGTTGATATAGTCAGTAATAGACAAACACTGAACCGTAGTTTACATATATATTGTACTTAGCTCTTATATTTTTAAAATCTCTAATGCCACACATGTTTCAACATATATGGTCGATATAGGTTGATATAGTCAGTAATAGACAAACACTGAACCGTAGTTTACATATTGTACTTAGCTCTTATATTTTTAAAATCTCTAATGCCACACATGTTTCAACATATATGGTCGATATAGGTTGATATAGTCAGTAATAGACAAACACTGAACCGTAGTTTACATATTGTACTTAGCTCTTATATTTTTAAAATCTCTAATGCCACACATGTTTCAACATATAAGGTCGATATAGGTTGATATAGTCAGTAATAGACAAACACTGAACCATAGTTTACATATTGTACTTAGCTCTTATATTTTTAAAATCTCTAATGCCACACATGTTTCAACATATAAGGTCGATATAGGTTGATATAGTCAGTAATAGACAAACACTGAACCGTAGTTTACATATTGTACTTAGCTCTTATATTTTTAAAATCTCTAAAAACTCTGTGCGAGTTACATGTGATATACGATGTGAATTATGAACGTTAAAGCAAAAAAATGTATAAAGACTCTTTGTGGGCCAACATAGCCATGTGTGCGTTTCGTTTTTTCATACTTTCACTCTGCCACAGAACCAATTCCTGAATTTCATTATCGAATTCAAATGAGTTGGTATCGTTATCTTCCATTTTCAAGGAAAAAATGGCAGCGTGTGCCGTGTGATACGTCTCAACATGCGCTGGTAAAAGATTCGTGTGTTTATGCTGTACCGTAAAACGTGGCTTGATTGTGCTGCGCCGCCTGCGTCTCAGCTTACGCCCTGCCTAAACCTCTGATCCGATCGCAATGAAACTTTGGAAAATTGTTGAATACATACCTGGAAAGGTTTCTGACATTGATAAATCTCAAGGGTGTGGCCAGAGGGTACGTGACCCCCAATCAATTAATTTTAGCAAAAAAATATTAACCTATACAAGGGCGCTTCTGGGTTCAGATAATTCGAGGTTCAGTTATATTCGAGTCTATTTCTGTGTTAACCTACTATATCTATGTGAAAGAAAATGATGAATCGTGCTTCCAAAAAATATTTATAGTCATACGGTAAAAGAACTCATATGGAAAAGAAAAGAGTCAGGCTTTCAAGAAATGTTCGTATCAATAGCCTACAGTAAGCAAAGGAAATGCCCCGGGCTTCCAAGAAATGTTCATATCAATACGGTATACAAAGGAAATGAGTAGGGCTTCCAATAAATGTTCATATCAGTACGGTATACAAAGGAAATGAGTCGTGCTTCCAGAAAATGGTTATGTCAATATCGTATGCAAAGGAATTTAGTCGGGCTTATAAGATATGTTTATATTAATACGGTATGGAAAGGAATTGAGTCTGGCTCTCTATAAATGTCTAAATTAAGTTCTGTACTTTCTTAATTATAATACTGTATTAGGTTCAAAAAGTCTGGCCGCAAGTAATAGTAGGAATGTAATAAGTAATTAACAACCAGCACGTCATTAACAACAACAAGATTTCGGTATGTATGAGCTTTATGCGTTACTAAACCACTGATCCGATCGAAATGAAACTTTGGGACATTGTTGAGTACATTCCTGGGAAAATTTCTGGCATAGTAAGACTCAAGGGCGTAGCCAGGGGGGCACCTGAACCCCCGAACCAATTACTGTTAGTAGAACAATATTAATCTATAAAACGGGACTATGTTTTTTAGCAAAACTGCTGCCCGATGACATAAACATTTTTAACAAGTATTTTTCAAGTATCAAAATAGCATAAAATATAATTTTTTAACACTCAACAAATTTTTAAATTCAAACTTAATTTTAAAAATCCATGTTTCTCACATTACCAGCTGTATGTGGCTCGCTCACACGTCGGAAGACCTGTCTATTTATTTGTGTACGCACCAGAAAGAAAAACCAAAAATATTGGCTATCCCAGTGCACTTCAATAAATAACATTTAACCAAGAACGCTTATAGTTACACTTTTCCCTGTCGTCTACTATAAGCTCGGCTATTATTATGTTAATACAATACTAAATTAAGTTTAGCTAATGTGAACACGCCATTACTTTAATTTTAGGCGGTACGAAGTTCGCCGTGTCAGCAAGTATGGAATATATAAAAAAAACTTCTAAAACTTGTCAGATAGGTGCTTCCAGATTTGTGAATGTTTGATAGAAAGTTTAAATGAAACCATTAAGATTGTTACGGTAGTAAAATTTAAATAATGTTTTGAGAATGTAGGGTCTTGTATTTGAATTAAGGTAATTTATAGCTTTTATTAGGGAAGGGATAAAATTTTAAAAGAAATGGTTTTCGGGATTTTGGTTTTCTGGTGCCTTGCAGTAACCTTGATTTGTAGCCAAGGCTATGTTACGTCTGTTATGTCTGGTGAAGTTGTCTGCATGACTTTGGAGTTCTGAAGTCACGCTAACTCTTTGTTTCAATGCCTGGACATATGAAATATTGGTGAGTGTTTGAAATCACACATTTATACTCGGTTTAGTTCTTGATGCTTTAGTCTTCTGTTGGTTGGGATATTTTTTTACTTAATTGCATATTTCACATCACATTTGTTTGTCTTGGAAACAGGCTAAATTGAAGTCCCTGTTGGAAGATTTCACTACCCTTGATGCAATGTAGCAACATTGTATTTCGCATATGTAAGTAAATATGTAACAACTGGAGTTACAATGAGAAACTATCTTAAAATTAGTAAAGTCTGTTTAATTTCATATTAAATAAGGCTATATTTAATTATACTTATTGATTTGTCTTAAATGTAAATTAAGTACAATTATATAGGCAGTAAATTTCCACTGAGAGGTGTGGAGCGGTTTTTTGAATATAGCAAACTACTTTTACAAGCCATGATTATTATTGCCATTGTTAAAGAAAAAAACAAAATACTGAGCGTCTGTCCCTATTTATGTGCGGTTTGAACAATATTACTAGATAACCAACTAAACAATCTAACAAATGTGTGTTTTTACATTGTGTTTAAACATTTAAACACCTAATACTTAAGAGGACCCGTTAGATGTCTTGGTCGGACCGGATGTTGTCCGCGGGTTGGCTCTGCTCCACATTTATTTACTATACACGCATCTAAAACTTCTTCAGTTACGTTTCAGATATGTTTTTAAATTTGTAGGTTAAAATTAATCAAGTCATCAACTTTATTAGCTAAGGTTTTCAATATGACTTTACTTCGTAAAGTGAAGTGGGCTGAAACCAGTGTAAACTAAAAATCTATTCGTAACTCCAATGAAACGTTGCAAGATCTAGCTTTTTAATCAACAGAATAGTTTATTTGTCAATCACATAGGTTCATTTTATCAATCAAATCACGGAATGTAATGTTGAAAAATACCGCAGACGCGCGGTTAAATCCATATTTAGGTAGAGTTGAAAAATAAAATGTATTGGCCTCATTCGTTAGAAACATCCGGCAATTTCTCTCGGCTGCAGTAAATCGTCGTTATTAAGTGAAATATTTTAAATCTCAAATGTCGCCAACAGTGAACCTGCAGGCGACAGTTTAAATTAAACGTGAAGCTTTCAATAATTTATTTTCTTGCTATATCGGAGCTTGAATTATCTCTGGTTTTATAATGTTAACAGCAAACGTTTATTGGCGGTACATGGAAAACAACGCCACATGGTGTAATTTCGTTTAACGGTTGTAATGACAAGGGAATAATGTAATTGGCATGAAACAATAATGTTTGTGTTGTAATAGGCTACTTGATTGTAATATGATGTAAACTCGATGTAATAATTATGTAGTTTATTAGTTTAAAAGTAATAGGCCTATTAGTTTTAATATAAATGTTCTTGTAAAGATTATTTATAATATTGAAAAAACAACAAACAAGATTACATGCACGCTATCCTTAAAAGTGTTTGAAATATATGAATTCAGATGGTAACACGATTGCTCTATATTGTAATATGATGCAACGCAAGATAAAAATAATTCTAAGATTAAATAATTATTATGAAGAAATTAAGAGCCTTATACTTCTTGGAATTTCCTATAGATACCCCAAGGGCACCAGGTACGTACTTTCCAAGTCCTCAGATAAACGTCTCAATGAGGGAGGAATCCTCTTTCTTCTTTTGGCATCAAGATTTATTTTTTGGATAGGCATAGTTTAGGAGAATCGTGACCACCGGAGGGGGCATAGTGCCCCTCTCCCATAAGTTGTTTAAAATTCAAATTGTGTGTTTGAGGTAGTTTTTACTCTCAGGGGAAATAGATATAATAAACTAAACAAAAGAGCGATTATTTGCTATTTTATTGTTGCTTGGTGAATTATAAATTTCGCTATAATATAATGAGCATTTCTTTTGACCTTAGATATATACCATTTATCTTTGTAAATTATTGACAATTAAGAAGGATTTTAACAAATTAATATAAGAAAGGTTGGGTAGGCCTGGTCATACCCGCTGGAGCCGGATCGAAGTAAACCCTATCCAGCTACTGGATGGAAGTAAACTCCAATACAGATGAAAGTAAAAGTCCGGATGGAAGTAAAAACGAATAATGGCCTGATTGCCTCAAATTTCGTCAGCCACTCTTGGCGATTAAGTAGTTGTCACTCTCTATCTAAATGACTTCATAGTTCCAGGTCTAACAGACATGATAATAATTTACTCTGACTGTTAATTGGCTTTAGAAGGAATAACAAACAGAGACACAAACATTACCTCTGCGATGAATGTACTGCTTGAGAGTCTGCTCTGTAAGGGGAAATCACGTCATCTACAATGGATCCATGCACACTTAAACATTGAATGCAATGAGTGTGCCGTCTCATATGCCAAAGAAGCCTCTGTGAAAACTCTGTGAAACGCAGTGACTTCTATTTCATGCCTTTAAAAGACCACTTACCGACTTCAACTACTCTAGAAATGTGACATCGGTCATTGCAAGACTAAGAACCAATCATTTCAGAGGAATGAAGATTCTCCTGGACAAGACCAGGATAAACGTTCCCTGCAGAAACTGTCCGGATGTCAGTCCGAAGATACCTGCCCAATACTCACTTTGCATGTTTTGCTATCGTCCGGACTTTCGGTATGATCTTAAACTCCATGGACACAAAACAACAACAAGGTACGTATATCTCGATACTAACTTGAGAAAAAGTACACTCCAGTTGAGCTGCCCTGCTCTCAGAATGTGATAAGTTTTTGTTATTCCCACTAGGCTACTTATCATCAGTCTATGTCCTCTTTTAATTTCTAATTAATTCCACTTATCCTTATATTTTCTTCTTGCAAGGAGATGCTACGGACGTTGCTCTTTAGTCTTTGTTAACTAAACAATCGTCATATCATTGTGGTCTATCTTGGTGTTTCATGTCCCTACAAAATCCCACCTCCATTTACAATTCTCTGTAATTGATAATAATCATAGTAGCTGATAAACAACACAAAAAATCAAGACCGCCACGAGAACTTGAACCATTTACAATCTAAACTTCTAGTGCCAACTATTTTTCGTTTCAATAAATCTTCATTTTTGTATGAATCCCAGCAGACGTTTACCTTTCACTATTTCAAAACAGACAGTAACAAGTAGTTATTTGATACGCGCTACAGTCAGATTACCTTACTGTTCAATTTTAGAACTAAACACTCCATAAATAATTATAGTATATCAGTATTGTAGAAAATGTAAGTAATGATTTGAATGAAAACTACTCAACGGGAATTGTGGTTATCAGAGAAAATGCCTTCAATCCGGTCTGGTATTACGGACTTACCCCTAACGCCTTGTTGCACTTAACTAGTTGCCAATTGCCTTATTGAATATTAGGACATATGGATTTGAACAATATGAATTGGAGTCGGATAAGCTCTCATTGTTCAACCTCAACATGAACAACATAGTAATATACATCAAGACTGCAGTGACCCTATTCAACAATGTCACCTCAGTGCCTGTTTACTTACGTAAACTAGGGATAGTTGAATGCAGAGTCCAATATGTGCTGACCTTATTACAACCACAGATAAGTGAATGTAAAGTGTGTGCCCAGATTATGGTAGCTTTCTCCTGTCGAGTACAAACACAAACCGAGATTATTTTAGTGTTCGGAATGATCGCAAGATAAAACACACAAAATACGTGCCATACATAACTATATAGCTCATATCTGAATAAAAAAGTTACTATCGCTGAAAACATTAATATCAATAAATCATCACAGTTCTCCTTTGCCAATGAATATCAGGAGTTCTCTCGAGAGAAACTAAGAACACGAACAAAATAAAAAGACAAACAGTAATATTTTCATAAAACAAAGCAGTGTTTTATAATAATTATAAAAAGCCCCTTTACATCCTTGTAAGAGCTACTACCAATGTCACGTAAGATTTAGTTTAAGCTTCTTGTCAAAAACTTCTTCAATCGAAAGCTGTCAAATTCAGCGTTACAAAAACAGATGCTTTTTATTGATTCACGTTTTGCAACAGAACACTAAGTTTTAAACTAGTAGAGTATAAATGTCACTTATTACTCACAGTTGAAACTAGAATAATTGTAGACGGTTTTTATGTTCAAAATTGTTTGTGAGCTTACTCTATGAATATTTCAGGACCACTTGTTCTTCGTGTAGAGCTTTTTCTTTTGGAGTTTGGCTGCTACGTTTCCAGATTTCTGTTGTTGATAATTATATGATTGTGCATGGTTCTGATTTCTCGTAAACGTTTACAATAGTTTTAAGGATGTAGGCTGTTTTTCAATAACTTCTATTAGTTCACATTCTCATGATATATATCTTTTACAAATTTTTGATCGTTAATAAAATACGTTTTTATTCATTCAATCAAGTTCAAACACATTTTTTTAAAAACTTGTAGTGGATGGCAATTAATGTTACCAAGATTTTCAAATATTTAGTCATTAATTTAAATTTAAAAAAGCTTGATGTCCCAGTCGGATTCGAACTGAGGAACTACCTGTTTAAAAGCCAGCACTTTGGTACCAAACCAACTTTCTCACAGCTACAAATTAATTACTATAAAATGTATATGAGTTTATAAGAAAAAAGGTTCCTTGGGCATTTATAGACATTTGGGCTTTTTGAAATAGATTTTTATAATTTGTTAGAATAAAAATACAATATTGTAATACATCCTTAAATTAATCAATAGTAGATTATCTTTAAAATCAGTATACTTTGCTTATTTTATTTATTTATCTGTAGATGTTCTTACGTGCTCACTTTTAATAGGTTGGTAATTTTAAAATGAGTTTTTTCTATTGTTGGAAATATATGGTTGCTATTTATTACACTAGAGGCAAAGTTTTTTCATTTGTATGTGCCAGTTTTATTCACAAGTATAAATGTTCTTTATGTCTTTAAGCATAATGTTTATTTGTCTCCTATAATATTAGTGACAAATGTGTATACTCCATTTATTAGCAAATTATTTTTACGTTTTTGTTTATTTTATAGTGTTATGTACAATCAAAGAAAAGAAAGAGTAGAAGGAAAGAGTATTTTTAAGTATGTATATAGTATTACCATTGCAGGAGTCTAGCCACAGTTAGACAACAATTACATTGACAGCGATCAAACAAATTAGTCTCCAATAAAAGGGTTCCAATGAGCAGTAATATTAGCTCAAGTTAAATTTAACGGTAAAATGATGGGTCTAGTGAAACGTGGTGTTACCAGGTAAAATAATATCACATAATTTTCATCACGTTAATTTAGTGAAAAGTGCTAAATAATTGGGTCAAACCTTCGTTTTTAAGTCGTAACATTTAAGCGTGGTTATAAATAGTATATTTGGCAATATATGTGTTTTATATATTGTCTTCAAGTAGCACTATTTTATATCTTAGCGGGGATTAATCAATATATGTCATGTATATGTTATATATATTATGAAAGTTTTATTACCTATTTTATCACCAGTTTAATAGATTATTAATGCTTAATAGAATTTTATGTTGTAAGTAGTGTAAAAAAGTAAAAGATTGTCTTTATTCACACTTAATTATTCTGAAAATAATTCCATTTAATTCTTGAAAAGCAGTGTAACATTTATTTAAAACCTTATGAGCGAACTACTTATGGACCGGTTCAACTACATCCATATGTATCAGTTCAAAAATACCTACGTAACTCTGGATTCAAACCTAATTCTGCCATTAACTCTGTTTAGTTGTCGCTGCCGTAAAAACAGTTATACATGAGGATAAGTGTACTTGTTTTAACATGGAGGCCTTAGATGTGGTTACTGCGCTTACTTAGTCGTTTTAGCTTCTCTTTTCTTTAATTTATTATTAGCTAAATATTTTCTTGAAGTACATAGTATTTTGTTACATAAATAAGGAAACATTTTCAATGTGAGGAGCATTTTCGTAAAGCTCAGTTAGTTTCCCTTCAATACAGCAGCATTGTTTTTGAAGTGTAAGAGACATTAGTCGCAGAGTATATGCGGTTTTGGATGTTATCAAATCTGAAAGTTCAGCACACTAAAATGCAAAGTACGCATATTTAACTAGAGAGATGTAAATCATATTGTATAATGATGGCGTCGTGTAGAGAGAATACAGCCACACGGCTAATGGAACCCCTCTAGAGTTTGACGTTATGAAATTTACATTAGAGTTGGGAGGGAATAGGGGTTAACCAATCTCTTGTATATGCTATTAGGAGAAGATGAATTCACCCAATGCCCGAAATATTTATCGTCGTAAGAAGGTGAAAACAAAATTAATTTTCCATTAGATGTTTTGTTAATTTTTTTGGATTTAATTAGCAGATTTTAATAAAAGATTTTAGTAGTCTGAAGATAAAAAATTTGAGGTTAGTAGTTCCAAAGGTATTTTATCGATCTATATGTATTCAACATAATAATTAGGAAAAACGGCAACAAATAGAACGCAATAAACAGTATTATAAAGATTATAAACAAAGTCTGATTACTAAATGTAATACATACATCATTTTATAGGTATCCTTATTTTATATATAAGTATAAAGGGAAGCAAAAGCTAAACTGCCATTGAATTTTCGTTTTATAAGATCAGTGTTAGTTTTGAATTTTTTGAAATCCATTTGAATAAAAAATAGCATTAACTTTCGATAATGTCTTACTTTTATAACGATAAAATAACAAATTTGGTTAAAGTAAGATTTTTAAACATGCACAACCATTGACACACACACACACACACACACACACACACACACACACACACACACACACACACACACACACACACACACACACACACACACACACACACACACACACACACACACACACACACACACACACAGACACACACACTCACACAGACACACACACACACACACACACACACACACACACACACACACACACACACATACACAGACACACACACACACACACACTTACATATATATATATATATATATATATATGTATATATATATATAGTGTGTGTGTGTGTGTGTGTGTGTGTGTGTGTGTGTGTGTGTGTGTGTGTGTGTGTATAACAAACACTGGCAGTGAAATACTTTGAATTATTATGAGAAACATACTTTCTCTTCTTTATCATTTGCTTTGCTAGGATGTTAAATAAAAAGTCACAAATTAAAGAAAGTGGTTTTAGTATTACTTAAATTGTTGAAATTTTATAAAAATTATGATTTGTCTATTTGAATAACTCCATACTAAAATAATGGCCGACCTCTTCAAATAGTAATAATTAATAAAGTTTTCACAAATTCATGTATGTTTATTTACAAACATACTGGAAATTTAACAAGACCGGACGTAATAATCCATCTAAATATTGCTGACAGAAACAATGCAAAACTACTGGAGGATGCAGGCGGTTGTGGCCACAGAGCTATACTCATAACCATAGAGACAAATAAGTGAATACATAAAAACCCGTGCTCTCAGATGGAATTTTAAGAAAGCAGACTGGAGCAAATAGCGAAGGGTTACAGATGAGGCTTTGGGTAATTTAGCGCTTCCAGAAATACCAGAGAAAGCTACCCGCCTTATTAATCAAATAACTATCGAATGCGCTCTTAAATGTGTACCCAGAGGACAAGTAAAAAAGTTTAGACCCTACTGAAATGCAACGCTAACCTCGCTAAAGAAAAAACGCAATCGATCACGTAAAATAGCCAAAAGAACAAAAACTCAACAAGATTTGAGATGTCTTAGAAAACACCAAGCTGAATTAAACCACAACGTAAAGACATCCAAACGATTGTCCTTCAAATCTTTTATTGCTAATTTAGACTATCGGAAGAATGGCACCAAAGCCCATCGCGATATAGCTCGGCTAAATAACCATGCCCCCAAAAAACTTCGACAGCCTATACAGTACTCAGGTAAATCCTTCGCAGACGCATACGAAGCTGCAGATGCACTAAGTAAGCATTACGCCAAAATCAGCCGCATAAGTGTGGATAAAGCCGTCACTAAGGCCCTGCGTAAAACGCCAATACCATCTTGCCTCGAAGAGAAGACACACGAACTCTTCACATCACCTTTTACAATCTCTGAACTAGAATTGGCTTTAGCACAAACCAAACTTTAAAAAGCTGCAGGTATTGATGAGATATATCCGGAATTCATTGTCAACTTGGGAGACGAAGCCAAGAAAACCTTTCTGGCCTTGGTGAACCTGACCTGGAAACAATATGTACCTCAGCAATGGAAAAAAGCCGAAATATTACCTGTTCTGAAAAAGGATAAACCCCCTGATCAACCCGACAGTTACAGGCCTATATGCCTAATCAGCGCCAGCTGTAAAGTGGTAAAAAAGATGGTGGTCCACCGACTTAATCAGTACATCGAACAAAAAGGCATGTTAGACAATGGTCAAGCCGGGTTTCGAATACACCGTATTACTATGGATCATGTAATGAATTCTACACAACACGTCAAAGATGGATACCACAAAAGGATGTCTACTCTGGCGGTACTAGTGTGGAGGCCAATGCTTTTACACAAATTGGCAACAAATGGCATATCCGGAAACCTTTTTAGGTAGATCAAATTGTCACAAAGACTATTTCGAGTGCAATACACACACACACACACACACACACACACACACACACACACACACACACACACACACACACACACACACACACACACACACACACACACACACACACACACACACACACACACACACACACACACACACACACACACACACACACACACACACACACACACACACACACACACACACACACACACACACACACACACACACACACACACACACACACACACACACACACACACACACACACACACACACACACACACACACACACACACACACACACACACACACACACACACACACACACACACACACACACACACACACACACACACACACACACACACACACACACACACACACACACACACACACATATATATATATATATATATAGGAAAATATAAATACAAGAATATGTTATTGCATTATACAATTGAAAGTTTTACGTTGGCAATTAGTAATATATACATAATATGTGTGTGTGTGTATGTATGTGTGTGTGTGTGTGTGTGTGTGTGTGTGTGTGTGTGTGTGTGTGTGTGTGTGTGAGTGTGTGTGTGTGAGTGTGTGTGTGTGTGTGTTATTTCTTTGACAATCAATGCAACTTACACACGTTGCACACTTATCAAATAGAACTGTTAATCGATGCACGAGCAATGTCCACAGGTCGAGTGTAAACAAGAGCCCCTCTAAATTCAATTAATTGCATCAATTACATGGGAAATTTGCATGTTAAATGCTACATTTATGCAACAAGAACTTTATGGTAATGGCTTTACACGACAGGTAAACAGCAATTATTTAAGGTGTATTCTGTCATTACTTGCTTCCGTACATATCAAACAGAACGTTCCCGACCCTTTACTTCGTTTACATG